>JAQZBX010091233.1:0-12413 GCA_029593785.1 Cabassous unicinctus
AAGCTTTAGATTTCATAAATGTAATAATAAAATATAGGAGATTCCCATATGCCCACTCCCTCCCCCTCCCACACTTTCTCACATCTCACATTTCCTTCATTAGTGTGGTACATTTGTTACAACTGATGAACAACATATTGAAGCATTGCTACTAACCGTGGACTATAGTTTACATTATAGTTTACACTCTGTCCCGCACAGTTTTGTAGGTTATGGCAAAATATATAATGGTCTACATCTGTAATTGCAGTGCCATGCAGGACAATTCCAATGTCCTGAAAATGCCCCCATATTACACCTATTCCTCCCTCTCCCTCCCCCAGAACCTCTGGTGGCCACTGCCTTTACATCAATGATAAAAGTTCCTCTATTGCTAGAATAATAAGAAGTCTACTTTAGTCCATTGTTCATTCCCCAATCTTGAGGATTCTGGGATGGCAATGCCCACTCTACCTGTAATTGAGAGGGGGCTTAGAGCCCATGGGGCAGATGGATGGAACTATCTTGCTTGCAGTTGCAGACACTCTCTCTTCCTTAGGATGGACGTTGTCCATCATTGTCTCCTTGTTAGTTGTCCTGGGTTAGTCCAATGAATTGGAGAGAGAGTAGGTTTGCAATATCGTAAAGCGTGAGGGCTTGCCTAAGGCCTCAAGGCTCTGCCAAGCCCATTGGGGCCACTATTCTTGAGGTTAATTGGGAGACTGGTTTCTCCAGCCCCCCTACCTGCCCACTGCCTTCTTTCCACAGCCCCTGACCAAGCTTCTCTCCTTTCTCTCTCTTAGCCCTTTCCTCTTTTGCCCTTTGATGACCTGAAGATCTCGGGGAAGCCGCTGCTGTGTGCTGACTGAAGCCAGGGCATGGTCTGGGGCCCTAGGGGCTCCTTCTCTTCCCATCTGGAAGCTTGGACTATAGTTGCTGCAGATTGGACCCACACAATGTGCCCTTCTGGTGTCCTGGGGGCTGCTGAGGACAGAACCTGGGGCCAGCACAGTCCTGAGATGAGAGGAGGGATCACAAGAGAGATAGCAAGCCTGGAAGGAAGAGCTTCCCTGGTGGACAGAGATTCTTGGAAGATCCCTTAAAGCCCCAGGGTATCCTGGGCGAAGCCTGTTTGCCACTCTTATAGATGGTGGAGGCTCTTGCTTCTACCCATGTTGGGTCAGCCTGAAACTGCCAACCAGTGCAAAACCATGGACGCTCCTGAGTGAGGAGAAAGGCTGAAATATGATAAGTGGGACCCTGAGGGGTCCCATCTCACTTCTGTTGAGAACTCTTAACACTGTTGTCTAATGACTTCACACAGAAGGCCTTGAACTGAGCCTTCTCAGGGGAAGGGGAAGTTTCAGTATATGACACTAAAACAGCAGAGACTTAAAAAAATTTTCCCCTTCAGAGTTGTTTTGGTGCATGTGCATGTCTTTGTGTGCGTGTGTGGAGAATTTTTTGACAGGCCTGCCCTGTGACTTTGTGGTAGAGTCAGAGGGAAGGAAATTGTCTCCTGAGCAGGGAAGGACCTTGTTGGGTGGGGAGGGTGAGGTAAGAGGGAGATAAAGGGAGAGAATGAGGAGTGAGAAGACACAAGCCCTGACGTCTCACCACTGTTCTGGAGGCTGTCATCTGGAGGAACCCAGAGAAAAGGGCTAACAGAGTGGGCAACAAGGGAGCAGGGAGTTTGTTCTATTTTCCCTCATTCCACATGTTCCAAGGCCCTGCTGGGTCAGGCCTACGGGGTGAACATGGGGAAATTAGCCAACGTGGTCTTTGGCCACTTGGATCTTACAGTCTAGTGAGTGAGACAGCCATTAAAATCACAGAATCCAAACAAATATGTGATTACAAATTACCCCGGGTGTTGTGAAAGAAAAGAACAGTGGAACGAGAACAATAGAATGTGTAGAGGGTCATACTTTGGATGGTCAGGAAGTGTCATTTTCAACGTAAGGATGGTAGGTGAGAGGGAGGAGAGCATTCGGGAGAAAGCCTTTGGTGAATTAGAGGAACTGAGAGCTGGTCAGTGGGGCTCTAGAGCCGGTGGGTGAGTGGGTCAGGACAGGGGCCAAATCATGCAGCGCCTTGACGGTCTTGGGGAGTGGAGAAACAGAAGTGCTGATGCAGCCTAGTAAAGGAAGGGGGTTTCACCATACTGTCAGAAAACGGGAGAACTAATCTAAGAGGAAGTGTTTAGGACGCAGAGCCTCAGTGTCCTCGTCCCTAAAATGTCAGTGGTCACCAGTACCTTCCGGGATGGTGGTCGGGACTAAGGGCGATAGCGAAGCGGAGGGAGGCACGGGGCTGGCGCCTCTCAAGGGCTGGGGGCTCCCCGCTTCTCGCACCCGGGAGTAGCCCAGCTCCTCAAAACCAAGCCACGTCTCCCTCCGGGCCGCGCGGGGGCGCTGTGGCCGGGCGGCGGCCCAGGGCGCTGCGTGGTCGCGGCTGGGGGGCGGAGGGGCGGCCGCCGGGAGGGAGGCGGGAAGAACGCAGCACTTCCGCTAGCTGCTCACTCCCTGACTGCTCTGGGAGGCGGCGGAGGGAGCGCGCGGCCCGGGGACCCGCACTCCCCGGTCCCCCTCCGCCCCACGCAGTCCGGATCATGGTTGCCAGGTGGGGGGCTAGGGAAACGGCGGAGCCCACGTGACCGAGCTCCCGGGCCACGTGACTGCCGCCCCTCGGAACGGGGGCCGGGTGGGTTCTACGCTGGCTGCCGGGTGGCCCGCATAGCGCTGCTTGGAATCTGCGGGGCTGGGGTTGCGGGGCACGGGCTTGTGTTCCTTAAGGGGCTTTGAGAGTGTCGAGTTGGGTGGGGGATCCCTGGCGCTCCGGGAACGTGGAGGATGGGGCAGGAGGAGGGGGTGCCGCGTATGGTCTGAGCAGCCGACGAGCGCTGTAGGGAACAGAGGGAACCTGTGTGGCCAGAGGGACGGGCCCGCCCCCGGGGAAGGAGGGGGCCCTGCCTTGCTGGCCTCAAACCCCTTCCCCCAAGAGAGAGAGGCTCTTTGTCCTGGCTGGGCTACAGCGGAGTGGGGAGGGAGGAGACTCCGGGCCCTTCTCCGGTATGGTACCCTCTGGAGGGCTGAGTAGATAGAACTGCACCCTAATCTTCATGTCCGCTGCCCCCGCAGGTGGTGGGCAGTGGTGGTACTGGCCACGCTCCCCTCCCTGGGGGCAGGTGGGGAGACCCCCGAAGCCCCTCCGGAGTCATGGACCCAGCTTTGGTTCTTCCGCTTTTTGGTGAATGCTGCTGGCTATGCCAGCTTTATGGTGCCTGGCTACCTCCTGGTGCAGTACTTCAGACGGAAGAATTACCTGGAGACAGGTGTGTGGGAAAAGGGCGGGGATGTGTTCCCAGTCCAGACTGCAGCTGCTAGCCAGGAGACCGGACGGGATGTGGCTTGGGGAGGGAGGGAGAGAGGGAGCTGGTTGGCAGGGCTGGCTGCTCTGGGGAGGATGAAGTACTATGTGGAAGATTTCGGGCTTGACTTAGTGCCTTTTCCAGGCAGGGGCCTCTGCTTCCCCTTGGTGAAAGCCTGTGTGTTTGGCAATGAGCCCAAGGCCTCCGATGAGACCCCCCTGGCTCCACGGACAGAGCCATCGGAGACCACCCCCACTTGGCAAGCCCTGAAGCTGCTCTTCTGTGCCACAGGGCTCCAGGTAGGTCCTCCAGCTCTGATTCTCTTCCTGGGTTGGGTCTTGGTGGGGCAGGGACTCTGGAACCAAAGTTTTCACCCTACCAATTGGTGAGTTTTCTCCCCTCTAGCACTGGTACTGAAAGTAAAGTGTACCCCACCATTTCATGATTTATAGTGGGGAACAGGGGCCCTGGCTTACCCACTTTGCTGTGATTTCTACTGTTTGATTATTTCACATCTTCCTGTACTGATGAATCTTGCTGTAGCCCCACTGATAAAAGTTTGGGGGAGCCATTCAGCCCTCTTCACAATAGTGCATGTGAGAGAGGGGCAAGGATGCCAATCACATATGGCACTTTGGAGTGGTTACTAGTCCAGCTTTCTCTATCATGTTGGGTCTTGCCTCTCTGAATTGGCTGAGAACTGGTAGTTAAATGCTTTGGATGGAGTCAGCTCAATGTATACATACTGTGGGGACAAACAGGGTCTGGGCAATTCTAAAGCATATCAGTATGAGTGTTTCACACATACTTGATTCTCTACAAGCTGAATCCTGGCAGTCATAGCCCAGACTTGAGAGGCTTTGAAGTCATTTAGACATCCTCCTGAGGGAATAGGGAGGCTGTTGAGATCCGTTTTTGCCTACCTTTGCCTTCTCTTGCTCATGGGCTCCTCTTATTATCTCCCAGGTGTCCTATCTGACCTGGGGTGTGCTGCAGGAAAGAGTGATGACTCGCAGCTATGGGGCCACAGCCACAGCCCCAGGTGAGCGCTTCACGGACTCACAGTTCCTGGTGCTGATGAACCGTGTACTAGCACTGATGGTGGCAGGCCTCTACTGTGTTTTCTGCAAGCAGCCCCGGCACGGGGCACCAATGTACCGGTACTCCTTTGCCAGTCTGTCAAATGTGCTTAGCAGCTGGTGCCAATATGAAGCTCTGAAGTTTGTCAGCTTCCCCACCCAGGTGCTGGCCAAGGCCTCCAAGGTGATCCCTGTCATGCTGATGGGAAAGCTGGTGTCTCGGCGCAGCTACGAGCACTGGGAATACCTGACGGCTGGCCTCATCTCCATTGGAGTCAGCATGTTCCTGCTGTCCAGTGGACCAGAGCCCCGCAGCTCCCCAGTCACCACACTCTCAGGGCTCATCCTGCTAGCAGGCTACATTGCCTTTGACAGCTTCACCTCCAACTGGCAGGATGCCCTGTTTGCCTACAAGATGTCATCCGTGCAGATGATGTTTGGGGTCAACTTCTTCTCCTGCCTCTTCACAGTGGGCTCGCTGCTTGAGCAGGGCGCCCTCCTGGAGGGAACCCGCTTCATGGGGCGACACAGCGAGTTTGCTGCCCATGCTCTCCTGCTTTCAGTCTGCTCGGCCTGTGGTCAGCTCTTCATCTTCTACACCATTGGGCAGTTCGGGGCTGCTGTCTTCACCATCATCATGACCCTCCGCCAGGCCTTTGCCATCCTCCTCTCCTGTCTCCTCTATGGCCACACTGTTACTGTGGTGGGAGGACTGGGTGTGGCTGTGGTCTTTGCTGCCCTCCTGCTCAGAGTCTATGCTCGGGGCCGCCTAAAGCAACGGGGAAAGAAGGCCGTGCCTATGGAGTCCCCTGTGCAGGTTTGAGAGGGTGCATAGGACCCTCACCATACCTTTTTTCCCAATTTTTTAACTTCGCAGAGGCTGGCTTAAGGGCAAAATGCAGGTTTTTTCCCTCAGTATCAAACTAGCTCTGTGCAGCTAGGAGTGGGGAACCCAGGAAGCAGTCTTCTGCTTTGCCTTAAGTCACCCATCCTCCAGTAGGCAAAGTTTCTTCTGAGCCCCAAGGGAGAGGCAGAAGCATTCTACAAGGACCATCCCCCTCAAATTCCCTACTTTTGCTCACCTGTGCTTATCACTCTCAATACCCACCACCCTTAGACACCTAGAAAATCTGCATTTCTTACTTTGGTGAGAAAAGCACAAGTGGTGTAGGCTCCAAATGCTGCTTTCCTGATGGAGTAAAAGATGGTGCTGTGCTGAGGCAGCTCAGAGCCCTGCCCAGCAATGCCACCCCCCTATGCTCCTGATGGCTACAGCTCTGCTCCAGGAGCCAGTTACAGGTTTTGGTACTTGGGAAATGTAATTTTTTGCTCTTATTTTATTAAATTAAATTGCTGCAGGGGCCTTGGCCGTGTTTTGGTTGACTGAAATACATGGTTCGGGGAAGGGATACTACCTGAGCTCAACCTCAGTGAATTTTAAACCACCGAATCTTTCCCATGGAAGAAACCTAGGAACAGCTCAGAATTCTCTAAATAATTCATACAGACTTAACCACAAAGGCAGAAAAAGGAGCCTAACTTGCTGTATTCAGCATGACAGCCCAGTCCTGGATAAGTTATGGCAACTTCATTATATCCACAAGAGAGCAGAACTGTACAAAACAGCATCTTCTTTATTTGCACACTTTAATTTCAGAACAAAAAAACTCACAATACGCCAACATCCAACCCCATTGTGAAATGGGATGAATTCCTTGCATCCTGCCTTAGACACAAGGATGGGAGGGGAAAAAAAAAAACAGTAGACATCAGTAGATGGAACCGAGTGGGACAGGGCCACTCAGGCTGCTGCGGGAGCCAGGGGGACACTATACAGTGGGTACAAGGTTTGTGGATACAAACTCCTAATCTACTTCTTCCATGCGAGATGCATCTTCATCACCCTCAAGGGGGGGAATCTCATCAGGAACAGCAGCACTGGGTTCCTCTGCTGTCACTTCATCTTCATCAATGCCTAGAAATGAAAACATGCCATGTGAGGTTCAGACCAAGATGGAATTACATCAATCCTGTCCTAGAGACCAGCTCCACAAACCTTGCCACATTAGCGTTAACAAGGCTACTCACCCAAGCCTAGCTTGATCATGCGGTAGATGCGGTTTGAGTGGGTCTGGGGGTCCTCAAGGGAGAAGCCAGAGGACAGCAGTGCAGTTTCAAACAACAGCACCACCAAGTCCTTGACAGCCTTATCATTCTTGTCTGCCTCAGCCTTCTGTCGCAGAGTCTCCACAATGGGGTGGTCTGGGTTGATCTCCAGATGCTTTTTGGCCATCATGTAGCCCATTGTAGAGTTGTCCCGAAGTGCTTGGGCTTTCATGATCCTCTCCATATTGGCTGTCCAGCCATACGTGCTAGTTACAATGCAACACGGTGAAGATACAAGTCTATTGGAGATTGTCACCTGTGGACAAACATAAACACCTAATTACTGCTTTAAGGCCAAACTTGTGCTATTTCAAGTCTCTCCAAAGAAACAGAAACAATGCCTAATTTTTCTATTTCAAGTCTTACAAAAACAGTCACATAAAGTGGCTGGGTAAGGGAACAGATGTGGCTCGAGCAGTTGAGCTCCCGCCTCTCACATGGGAGGTTCCTTGGTTCGATTCCCATTGCCTCCTGAAGTAACAAGCAAAACAAAAAAAACCAACTCAGGGAAGCCAACGTGGCTCAGTGGGTGAGCGCTGGCTTCCTACATACAAGGTCCCAGCCCCCGGTACCTCAAAAAAGTGGCTGGGTAAAGAGAGCAGAACTCTAAACAAGAGCAAGCTGTCTGAAACCACTAAAAGAACAGGTTTGGAGAGAGAGAACCAGTCCCACAGGTATGAATTTACCTTCTCAACCTTTTTATCCAAGATTTCCTTCATGAGCTTGCAAAGGTTCTCAAACTTGGCCTTGCTCTCCTCCATTTTCTTCTTCTCCTCCTCGTCCTCAGGTAGTTCCAAGCCCTCCTTGGTAACTGAGACCAGGCTCTTCCCATCAAACTCCTTGAGTTGCTGCACGCAGTATTCATCGATAGGCTCAGTCATGTATACCACCTCAAAGCCCCGCTTCCGCACTCGCTCCACAAAAGCAGAGTTGGCCACCTGCTCTTTGCTCTCACCTGCAGGGTTAGAGTGCATGTGACTCAGTGACCAGTGTGTCAGACTGCCAGCTCCCAGGTAGCCAGCCCCCCTCCCTACACCTCCAAAGAGACAGCATAAACGGGCTCCCAACGCACCAGTGATATAATAGATGGACTTCTGGGTCTCCTTCATGCGAGAGACATATTCAGAAAGAGAAGTCATCTCATCGCCAGACTGGGAGGTGTGATAGCGCAGCAGCTCAGAAAGGCGTCGCCGGTTAGTAGAATCCTCATGGATTCCAAGCTTTAAAGGTCGGAAAAGGAAAAAAAAACTCAAATTCACCTGAAAATCTTTTTTCTACTACACAAACAGAAAAATCCACTCCAATTAAGATGGTGGGCGAAATGAACAGCATTTGCCTCCTTACCTTCAAGTTTTTAGAGAACGCCTCATAGAATTTCTTGTAGTTCTCTTTGTCTTCCGCCAGCTCAGAGAAGAGCTCAAGGCACTTCTTAACAATATTTTTGCGAATGACCTTCAAAATTTTGCTCTGCTGCAACATTTCTCGTGAGATGTTTAGAGGCAGGTCCTCAGAGTCGACCACACCACGAATGAAGTCTGCAATCAGCCGGGGCAGAAGACTCAGTAAAAACAGCTGGACATGATCATGTAGATTCAAAATAGAAGACAGCCCCATTTGCTCACTGAACCTCCCTTGCTAAGTTGAAGAGTTAGCATTAACTATCAGTACCATTAAAGATGTCAAAGGTCTCAGGAGACTTATCCAACCAATAACAGCAAGCCAAAAGAATACTCACTAAGATACTCTGGTATCAGTTCATCACAGCTGTCCATGATGAACACACGACGGACGTAAAGTTTGATGTTATTCTTTTTCTTCTTGTTTTCAAAGAGGTCAAAGGGAGCCCGGCGGGGGATGAACAGCAGTGCTCTGAATTCCAACTGACCTTCCACAGAGAAGTGCTGCAAAGGAAGTCCAAAACAAGCCAAGAGTGCATTTCAGGGTAAGAATGGCTTCAGTTCCAACACCAAAGGATCTGAGGCTGGAACAAAGATCCTCTCTAAGCATCCTGGATAACACTATAGGATAGTTCTTGAGAAGTAAGCCTTAATACCCTAAACAAATCTAGAATGGTATGAACTACATACAACCCCTGGGTAAAGGAGAAGAGTCAATCAAATCAGAACCCCGGATGTGTAAGGGGGCAGCACTACCCACATTTCTTTCAGAAGTGAGCCCATTGGGAATTCATTTTTCCACCCTGGTACTGCCATGAGTGAACTCAAGGGAATCAATCTATGGCTGCCACAGGTCCCAGCCACCAAAAACCAGTTGGCTAAGTTCTAAGTTTTATCTAACACCAAGAACAACCTTCTACCTCTTCTCTCCTCCAAGCTAACAATGCAAGGTTTCTTACCTTGACTGCCAGGTGGTCTTCCCAATCATTGGTAAGGCTCTTGTAGAATTCTCCATATTCCTCCTGGGTGATGTCATCAGGGTTTCTGGTCCAAATGGGCTTAGTCTTGTTCAGTTCTTCTTGATCAATGTATTTCTCCTTAATCTTCTTGGTTTTCTTTTTCTTGTCCTTACCACTATCATCCTCCTCATCTGAGCCCACATCTTCAATCTTGGGCTTCTCTTCATCATCCTTATCTTCTTCTTTCTCACCTTTTTCTTCCTCTGCCTCATCATCACTGATTTCCTTCTCTCGTTCTTTCTCCAACTAAAAGTACCAGAATCATCACATTAAGAGTACAGAAGACCAGGGAAAACGGAATCCAGAGACCATGAGAAGGTTCTCCAGAACATCAGACATCCCGAATGTGATTAAGATGAGAGAGAAGTTACCAGTTCATACTCACATAAAGGGTGATGGGATAGCCTATGAACTGTGAGTGCTTCTTCACCACTTCTTTGACCCGCCTCTCCTCCAAGTACTCTGTCTGGTCTTCTTTAAGGTGCAAGATCACTTTGGTACCCCGGCCAATAGGCTCACCTAAAAAAAATAATCACAATGGAGTGTTAAGTAGTTGAAATTATTGCACATATGTACTGAAAGAGAAACTGCTTTCCAAAGTTTCTCCTGTAAGTTGCTCTAAAGAATCCCAACCCAACCAACTCACCATGGTCAGCACGAACAGTGAAGGAACCCCCGGCAGAAGACTCCCAGGCATACTGCTCATCATCGTTGTGCTTTGTGATCACAACTACCTTCTCTGCCACCAAGTAGGCAGAATAGAAGCCAACACCAAATTGCCCAATCATAGAGATGTCTGCACCAGCCTACCAAAAACCAAGGTTTTAAAAGTCAAACACCAGTTTTCAAAAAAAAAAAAGCAAGCCAAAGAACATTTCAAAATCTGAATGGTGGATGCCCAGCTGAAATATCCCATACCTGCAGTGCCTCCATAAATGCTTTGGTACCAGACTTGGCAATGGTTCCCAAGTTATTTATGAGATCAGCCTTGGTCATACCAATGCCTGTGTCCACCAGAGTCAGAGTACGCTCCTGGGGATTGGGGATGATGTCAATTTTCAGCTCTTTACCACTGTCCAACTTGGAGGGATCTGTCAGGCTCTCATAGCGAATCTTGTCCAAAGCCTAAAAATACAAGTAGCAATTTTAGGAGACTGCATTTTTAAAACCCTCTTCATGCAAAAAAACCTTTAGTTTTCTACTTCCAAAACAGCCTCAATTCTGACTGCCACCTTACCTTGAAGCTCAAGAACCACAGATCATTACTAGAATCCTCCAGCCAAATGGTCCTTACCGCGGTTCTAAATCATCCCTTTTCTTATTCAAGCTGAAGACAAGCCCACAGGGCAAAGCAAACGTTTCTTGAACAGTTGCTGGCTTAGACCATTCAATAGTAGCCCCCCCCAAATGTTAAACCAGCCATTCTCTCCTTTGCGGTGCGCTAAAATAAATATATCAAACCCAGAGGACTCACATCAGAAGCATTAGAGATCAACTCCCGAAGGAAAATTTCCTTGTTGGAATAGAAGGTATTGATGATGAGAGACATAAGTTGGGCAATCTCTGCCTGGAAGGCAAAAGTCTCCACCTCCTCCTCTCCATGGTGTACTTCCTCAGGCATCTGCAATAACAGTCCAGAATTAGAAAAAACACGATCTTGTTGCTCTTGGAAGTGAAAGAGCCGATACTTTATATCCAAGACCTCCCAAAAAAGTTCACTCTGGTTCTCAATAGTTTAAGATCTTATGTAATAAAAAAAGTGACTTAATTCAACCATCTTTGAGCTGGGTGCTAGCCACTTCCAAGGTATTACAAAAGCCCATTCTTTATAGATCTCAAACAGCACCCTAAATAGGTAGCCAATTCAGGAGAAAAATAGTGCATCCTTTAACAGAATCAAATTTTCCTGAAAGGTGTCTTTATGAGCCCAACTCCTCAAAAAGTGATCCTTGGAGCAAGAGCTTCAATATCACCTTGTTAGAAATGCATAACACAGGTCCCATCCTATCCCAGACAACTTGAATCCTAATAAGAATAAGAACACCAAAAATGATCCCTACTGCTACCTGAATGTACAAATCCACTATTACCCTTTTTGATGAAAACGAAAAACAAACACAAAAAACGGCACGACTAGATTAACGCTAAACATTGCTTTGAAACTGTTCCCCATCAGATACATCTGAAACCTTCAGAACATGGAGTCACCCAAGACTGGGATTGCTGCCCACACGGAAGGGGGGAAGGCAACCACTGAAAACGATGAGGCACACTTGCAGTTGGGGGTGGGGGATGGGAAACAAGTCAGGAACAAAGAACCGAGAAGATAACAATTCCACCATGACCCCTCAACAGAGAAGTACCAGACCAAGCACAACTAAAATGGTGGCCGCAGCTCGCCACGCTGACACTCGTCATGCCGGACATGCGCCGGCAAGGGCCACGCGAGGAGGGGGCGCAGCCTCCCTTTCCCCGAGCATCCGGACACTGGGGCGGGGCGCCGGCTTCCAGAAGCTTCCAGAACAATCCCAGCTTTCGAAAAGGGGAGAACCTATGTATCTTCCAGAGCCTGCCCCATTTCCCCTCCTTCCCCTCCCACCGGAAATACAGGAAATCTGGAAATCAGAGAGTAAAATACGATGGGCCTTAGAGGTTCAAAGTGTTCTTCCCCGTCGCGAGCCCTCACAGCAATGACCCGACGGACTTGAAAAACGCGTCCAAAAGGAGAGGTAGCAATACCTGGCTGTGCTGAGTCATCCCGAAACTCGCACACCCACACCTCTTACAAACCCCTTCAGCGCCCCGTAGCCGCGTCCGGAAGTGGAGGGACCAACATGGCAGCGTCCCGGGTCGGCGCGGCCACCACGTGCGGCTGGCTGCCCACCACCCCAGACCTGCGGCCCAGCGGACCCTCGGCTAGTAGCCACCTGGGGGAGCCCGGCACTGCAGTTACAAAGGCAAAAAAAAAAAAAAAAAAAGCAAAGACCAACTGGGGAAGCCCTGGCTGCTTCCTGTGAGAACCTAAGAGGCCAATCCCAAGGCCGCCCAGAAACAACAATCTATGGGCTTAAAAAAGCAAAAAAAGGCCGAAAGCAATTCGAAAAAGCGCTCGCGATTGAAAAGAGTGGGAAAGGAGACCCCAGCCTTACCTTGAACAGAACAAGCTGCTAGTACCAGAGAGCCCGGCGGGGAGAGACCGTGTCCGGCTCGCAAGCTGTAGGAGGGCTGCACCGGGGTGACTCAAGAGAGCTGCTGGCTGCCCCCGTTGCTCTATATAAGGCGAAGCACAGGACAGCCGCCCACCCCCGGATCCTTCCGCCTTAAAGGAGGATGCCCGTCTGCCCCGCACCTGCCGCTGCCCCGCCCTCCTTGACGTCATGGACCAAAATTCGGGGGGGGGGGG
>JAQZBX010091234.1:0-12414 GCA_029593785.1 Cabassous unicinctus
CCTTTTTCTTTTTCTTTTTTTTTTTTAGTTATTGCCTGGCATTCAAGGAAAGCTCTGTCATAACACTAGCTAGATACAAGCTTAAGGAACTAAAATTCCAGAGTCTAAAATTCCAGCAATAATACCTTGAAATATCAAAATGCTCAGGTTTCAACAAAAGGTTACAAAACATACAAAGAAACAGGAAGTGATGGCCCAGGCAAAGGAGATGATTAAAGCATTAGAAGTCATTGATGAGGAGAACCAGGCAAAGACTTTTTAAAAATGGTCCTCAGTATGCTTAAAGAGCTAAAGGAAAACATGGACAAAGAACCAAAGGAAATCAGGAAATTGGTAGATTAACACAAAGAGATGAAAATTATGAAAAGGAACCAAACATTGCTGAAGACCACAGCAACCAAAATAAAAAATTTCCTAAAGGGGTTCAACAGCGAATTGGAGCTGGCAGAAGGCAGAATCAGAGAACTTGAAAATGAGACAGTTGAAATAATACAGTCTGAGGAGCAAGAAAGAAAAGAAAAGTGAACAGAGTCTGAGGAACCTGGGGACAATATCAAGCATATGGGGGTCCCAGAAGGAGAAGGAAGAAGAGAAAGGGACAGAGAGAATACTCAAAGAAATAATGGCCCAAATCAAACAAAATACGTGAATATGCACATCTAAGATGCTCAACAAATTCCAAATAGGATAAACCCAAATAGACCCATGCCATAGCATATTATAATCAAATTGTCAAATGTCAAAGATAGAGAATTCTGAGAGCCGCAAGAGAGAAGTAACGTGTCATGTACAAGGGAATGTCAATAAGATTAAGTACCAATTTCTCATTGGAAATCATGGAGGCAAGAAGGCAGTGTAATAACATATTTAAAGTGTTGAAAGCAAAAAATTGCCAACCAAATGTTCTATATCTTGCAAAACTGTCTTTCAAAAATGGAGGAGAGATTAAGACATTTCCATACAAACAAAAGCTGAAGGAGTTTGTCACCAGTAGACTGGCTAAAGACAGTTCTGTAGTTTAAAAGGAAAGGACAATAGAAAATAGATTAAAGCTGCAAGAAGAAATAAAGATCTCTGTTGAGGGTAAGGACACAAGTAAATATAAATGCCAGTACTATTGTATTTTTGGTTTGTAACTCCACTTTTTACTTCCTACAGGATCTAAAAGGCAAATGCATAAAATGTAATAATACACTAGTGGTTTTGGACTTATAATGTATAAACATATAATTTGTGACAAGAACTACATAAAGGTGGAGGGATGGAGGGATATGGGACAATAGTTCATATATACTATTGACTACAAGTTGGCCTCAAAGCAAATGAGAGTGTTACAGATTTAGTGTGTTTCATTTATGCCCCATTGTTATGTTAAACAGAACCTATCTTTTGCATAAAGCACTTTTGCCTACTAAAGTTTGATGATTGTCCCGAGGAAAAGCATGTGTACAGATATCTGAGTTGCAAGCTAAATTAGCCACTTTTTTCATTGTAAACCATTTTTACCTGAAAGGACAACTGAGAAACTGCCATTATTCAGATTGGATATTTATAGACATTTTCTCAAAAATGAATGGAGTGAGCCTGTGTGACTGCAAGGAAAATAACGCAGTATTTATTGCCAATATCAAAAGAAAATTAGAATTTTGGCAAATTTCTTTCCACCGCTGTAGGCATGATGACTTTTCTGATTAGATCAGTGGTGATATTAATAATGTTTTGATGTTGCACAATGAAATAAGTCAGCATTTGGAAGATCAGCAAAACCCAGTGAATTGATATTTTCTAAATGCATAATGTTACAGGATTATATATGGATAAAAGATTCATCCAAAGTGCAAGATAGAGCAATGAAGATTTTATTTTTTTATTTTTATTTTTAAAGAAGTTTAGAGGGAAGCAGGTGTGGCTCAGTGGATAGAGCCCCCATTTACCATATGGGAGGCCCGGGTTCGCGTCCCGAGGCCTCCTTGTGAGGGCACGCCGGCCTGAGCGGTGCGGTGGGCTGATGCAGCAGCCTCACGGCAGGAAGCGGGTGTGGCGCAATGGATAGAGCACCCGTTTACCATATGAGAGGCCCCGGGTTCGCTTCCCAGCGCCTCCTTGTGAGGGCAGGCCGGCTCGCGCCGGCGGCAAGACCTCACAGCAAGGGGGAGATAAGCAGACACAGAGAAGACACGCAGCGAATGGACACAGAAGCACAAGCAGCAAGGGGGGAATAAATAAATAAAATAAATAAATCTTTAAAAAAAATAAAAAAAAAAGTTTAGATTACATAAATGTTACATAAAAAATATAGGGGATTCCCATATTCCCCACCCCATACCGCTCCCACACTTTCCCACATTAACAACATCTTTCATTAGTGCGATACATTTGTTACAATTGATGAATACATATTGAAGCATTGCTACAAACTGTGGACTGTAGTTTACATTATAGTTTACACTCAGCCCCACACAATTTTATACGTTATGACAAAATGTATAATGATCTGTATCTGTCATAGCAGAGTCATGCAGGACAATTCCAATGTCGTGAAAATGCCCCCATGTTACACCTATTCTTCCCTCTCCCCTCAGAACTTCTGGTGGCCACTGCCTTTATATTAATGATAAAAGTTCTTCCATTGCTATAATAATAAGTCTATAGTAGAATAGTAATAAGTCTACTTTAGTCCATTGCTCATTCCCCAATCTTGAGGATTTTGGGATGGTGATGCCTACTCTGTTTCTAACAGAGAGGGCCTAAGTCCCATGGGGAGGATGGATGGAACTATCTTGCTTGCAGTTGCAGATACTCTCTGTTCTTTGGGATGGAGTTTGTCCATCATCATCTTCTTGTTAGTTGTCCTGGGTGAGTCTGGTGAACTGGAGAGTAGGTGTTGCAACTCTGCTGAGATTCAGGGCTCAACCGGTACATGAACAGATCAAAGATTTAAATCGCTGTGACATATATTTAACAAGTATAATGCTAATTATAGGTTGAAGTAAAAGGTGCAAAAGAGTCATGTGTAGGGAAACTAAATGAGTCTAACTCTGTTAAACTGAGGAGCATAAATTCCAAAGTAACGCCCACTGGTGGGGCGCCAATTTTCTGATCTTGTCTGCCCTGCTTATAGTGTCTAGATGTCTCTAGAACAGGGGTTCTTAACCTTTTTTGTTCCACGTACCCCTTTGCCAGTCGGGTGAAAACCACAGACCCTTTCTCAGAATGTAGCTGCAGATAAGTTTTATGACATGCAACATTGGTATGTCATTAAATTTTAGGATTATTCAAAATTAAGTTTTACAACTTTCCCATAATTTCGATATCTGATATCCTATCTCGGCTCAACATCTGTTCAAAAGGTTAATTTTCGGCAAACATTTGGAAATTCTAGTTTTCCCGCGTAGTCATAGAACCATCTCTGCCGTCCTTACCAACCTTTTTGCAGGCAGTTATCCACTGCACTCATAACATGCTACATCAAAATAAAAATCATACTAAGTCCACACTATACTGTGTATTATTTAATAAATTTATCACAACCACACCAACACGTCCCCACAAGAATGTTTTTAAATGCTAAAATTAAATTACAAAGGAAATCAGTTACATGTATTGAAATACAGTTACTAAAATAAAAAAATATTTATGTAATACTATACATATGTGCTTCATTCTTAACACATTAAAATCCAATCAATCAAAAATATAGGAAAGTTAAATTTTATTTTTTGAAGACATGTCAAAGTGCAGACTTGTTTATTTTGAATAAGAACATTAAACTGTGGTGTAGTATTTGACAAGGCAACATGCATATCATGTTGGACATCTAATAGAATTGATTTTTTTCAATTCAAGCTCACGGACCGCTTGGTTAAGAATCCCTGCTCTAGAGCCCTCAGGAACCCCACTGTTTGAGGCACTGTTTACTTTGACAGTCAATGAGATCCTGCTGGGATATGCATAAGCATAACCTCTGGAATGACCTCCCGACTCACTTTGAAATCTCTTCGCCATAAAAACTCATTTGTATTTAATATAATAGAGTAGGCAGTGTTTATTGATATAATACATTGCATTTGACTTTTCAGAAACTACCATTTGTTCACTTTTGGTGTAGCATCAAAGAATAATATCCAAATTAATAATTAATAATAATATCAGAAAAAGCTATTACTCTCCCTTTTCCAACTAACATATGTGTGTGAGGCCAGATTTTCTCCATATACTTCAACCAAAATTACATATCACGACTGATTGAATGCAGAAGCAGATATGAGAATGGTCTTTTTAATAAGCTAGACATTAGAGATTTGACAAAATGTAAAACAAAACAGTGCCTCTCTTCTTACAAGTCTTTTTTGTTTTGGAAAATAAAGTTATTTTTCATACAAATATACTATTTTATGAGTTTAAGTTTATGGGTTTATTTAGTTGATAAGTTTATCAGTTCATGAGTAATGAGTTTATTTTTTATGAATTAATACTTTAAAATTGTTTTAATTTCTAATATGGTAAATATTGATAGGTATAATCCAAATAAAAACTTTTTTTTTAAAAGAGCATAAGGGATTTTTGAGAGTCAAAAATGTTTGAGAACCACTGAACAGAGACAATAACCTTTGAAAATGTCATCAATAACAAGTAAGACATTGAAGGTAGGATGGATGTTCCTATAAAGTGAAAAATATCAACATCTTTAAGTTTTGGATCCTTATAAAATTTAGAAACAAGTAGGTATATTTGAAGAGTAGGCATTTAACTGTGTATGTAATATTCTGAACGATTGTTTCCTGTTAAATGTTTGGACAACTTTCATTTATTTATCATTAAGGTGATATTTAGTGAGCACTTCCGTTGTGCCAGACACCATGGTAGATGCAGGGGACTAAGTGGAGAAGACGGATGTGTCCATATTTTTCATGGAATTTCATTTTGCTGGGGCAAACAAAATAATTTCAGATGAGGCTAAGTACAGAGCAGGAAATTAGGATTATGAGAGAGTAGCAGGGCTTGCCTATTACATATAGGTGAGTAAGGCAAGCCTCTCTAATCTCTAAGGAGGGGACATTTAAGCTGAGACCTGAGAGATGAGAAGAAGCCAGCCAGAAGAGCATTCCAGGCATGGGGATGAATACTCACAAGACAACATTTCAAGAGAATTCTACAATGTTTTATGGCCTGGATATAAATACCTTTAAAAAAATACAATCTCATTTAATTCTCACAATCCTGTGAGGTAGATAGTACAGGTATCATTACTGTACTGTAAACATTTGGTAGTTCTGTTTAATAAAGATGTACAGTTAGAATGCTGGATAACCGTTTTTGTCATATTTTCAATACCCTATGTTAATGGATCATAGTATTATAGATTTAATCCTATATAACAGAACAAAGAATTATAAAACTTACTGATGCAAGTTATCTCCCTAAAGGGTAAATTAAAGTTGCTTTATAAAGTATAAAACATATAAATAATCCAGTTACCTCAGTAGTTTTTGCAATGAGTGGGAATATGTATTTTTAAAATTAATTTTACAAATATCTTTTTAAATAGTAAAGTGTTGCCTTTAAGTAAAATAAGTTATGTAATAACGTTTACCTTACATACAATGCTATCATTATTAAGCTTCTCAGAACTTTTGGAGGAATTTCATTAACAAGAAGGTGTTTGTTTATTTGCACTGACTCCTGCTTTCTGACATTATGACATACTTGATTTGCATCTGTCTAATAGACAGATGAAAGAGTATTTGTGACATTTCCTCACAATGTCTACTTCCCTAGCCTTCCATTTTTTTTTTGTTTTTATTCTCTTTTTATTTTTTATTTTTATTTATTGCTGTAAATTGCTAGAGTCTCAGATGACTCCTGAGTCTGGTTTGCTGCACTGGGCAGAGGAAACTGGGGAGCTTAACTCCAGAGAGGCCCAGCTTCATGGTCACCTGAGAAATACACTTATTGGTGACACTGGTATTTCTTTCTAGTCTTGTTTGTTTGTGTTCTGTGAATTGGTATGATGTATTATAAGTACCTGGCTAAGAAAATAGTATAGATTATTATTTGATGATATTTTTTGTTATAAAAATAGATAACCTATTGTCACTGATTTGAAAATTGTAAACCTGATCAAAGTGCCAAGAAACCAAATTTATCATCATTGCCAGTATAGATTCAATTTTTTCCTATAATATAAAATATTCTGTGTTAATGACTTGGGCAGCTATGCTTAAATTCCCAAGGTATCTTTGAATTTAGTTACTGTAATTTAGGTAACTTTCAGTTTTCTTATTGAGGGAGGGGTGGTTGTATTTAGTCCTTGAGGTGGCATGCCATTTTTAATCAGTTCTCTAGGGACAGCTTGACTAACCACTCCAAACTTAAATTTATTGGTTCAGTGTTGCTATTAGAACCTTACAGTAACTCATTAACTTTGGAAGAAAGGTAACTGTTTCCTTCTAGATATAGTAGTCTTTCTCTCTAGGAGATTATATTGAAAGAGTAAAAATAATTTACTTTAATTTGCCAAAGCTCTGAAAAAGTACTATCATTTTAGTTTCTAGGATATTGAGAGCAGGGCAACAAAATATGTGCCAATCTTGTAAGGAAATTTAAGACATGATTTATGTAATTCATAAGAAAGACAAGTTATTTTGGACTCACTCTGATTATAGTATGTGGAAAAATTGTAAAATTTTATGATTAAATCATATATCTTTTTTTATGCTATCAAGGAAACTTTACAGTTAAAATATAAAATAAATTTCAGGTTTTAAAAGGGCAGAAGTTATATATAGCTAGGTATTTTCTTGAATTACATCTATATAGTTGATGAGTACCTTAAAAATGGTATGTTCATAAAATAGTTTAAACCAATTGGTTTCTCTGTTAAAGTGGACTTATGATAAATGCTTTTCTAAATATGAATATCCTTTAGTTAAGCAAACAGTTAATCCTTTTATTTACAGAGTTTGACAATTTGGATTTTAATAATATTGTTATTTCCTAAAATAAAAATGTTTCTTACTGTGCTTTTGGGCTGTTGAGTTGCAATTTTGTTTTAAAGAACAAAGAGGGGCGAATAGTAGATAAGTGATTAAACAAAATAATGAGAACTTGAGTTTTCTTTTGTTAATCTTTATGGCCAAATTAATTCCTGTAGACAAATTGATTTGGTTTCTGCTGTCAGGACTAATCATGAAAAATTAGAGCTATAGCCACTCCAGAATTTTTCCTATAGCTTCTCTCCTCTCTACTCTCTTTCCCTTAAATTAATAACAAGTAATATTCATTATAATAGATCACAATAATACAGAGGTGAGAGGTGTTCAGAATAAAATATAAAATGCTAACCACCACCCCCAAACTTTCTGGGCTTCCTTTCAGCCTCCTTTCTGTTTACATATGTAAATATGTAAGTGTTCCATTACGTATACAAATCTTTATATATTTTAAAACAAAGAAAAGGTACATTACATATTTTCTGCAAGTTGCTTTTTTCACTTGTCTTGGAGAGCTTTTTATGTCAGTATATGATATTTGAATTTATTCTTTTTAGCTGTTGCATAGTATTCTATAGTATGGATGTAAGATGTGTTCATAGTTAATTTTACCAATCCTAATACCTCTTTCTATATACATGTGACTATTTCTGTAAGATAGAGTGGGTCCAGTAGTTTTTTTGCCCTGGTACTCCTGTTATTCACACTTAGAGTGTCAACTAACTGAAATCCCTAGATTTATTTTCTTGAGTTTTGGCTTTCTGTGACACAACCACCATTATCCCATGCTCAAATCTCATTTTCTCGCCTTATTGCAAACTCTGTTCCTTTTTGGCATCTATAAAAAAACTGTGGCCCAGATTTGTTCATAAGAATGAATCTCAATTTTTATATGCCAGTTGTATAAGGAATTGTATTCTACTTCGATTCCAGCTTGTCGGACAAGTAGCACAAATCCAGTGATTCACATTACGAGTAGAAAGCTAATTTAAAGGTATACAAATTGAATTAAATCAACGTCTACCAGCCACGTGTTGAAGTAACAATTATGAGAAATCCTATTCTTTTGGTGAGGAAGTTTCTGAAAACCTTTTAAAAAATGACTTTGGTATATTATGCTTAGTTTTTTAAAAAATGTGTATGGCTTACAAATTTTAATAATGCTAACATCTTTAAGAAAATGTTTCTAAAAATAAAAGGAAGAAAAACTGTTGGTAAGTCTAGACTTCCTTCATTAAACAGTCTTAGTGTGTCCTCTAATGAACACTTGCTAGAGATGAAAGGGAAACCTACTGAAATGGTCAGTTGGCATCAGGAGAGAATGATGATCAAACAAAATTAATTAATATTCAGAACTATAAGGGATAAAACTTTGTTACCCAGGTAATCATAATGACATCATTGGAATATAAAAATCAGTCCCAAGATTGAAAAAAGATTACCTCATAGCTAACAAGTTTTCGTCTTTGAACCCTGATGAATCCACAAGGAAATTATTTGAAAAATATTTCTAGAAGTTGAGATATCAAAGAACAGACAATATTTGAATGAGTAAAATACAGTTTGCTTTTTTCTTTGCCAATTCTCAAAAATTAATTTGAATTTACCCATGAAGACCCTTGGTATGCTTCACTCATTGAAACAAAAAGAATTGAGAGCTTTGATTTTTGGTTTAATTAGTTAAAGCAATATGAGAAGGACTTCCTCTAGTGTTAAAAGCTTGTGGTTAGGTGAGGCCAAGGGCACCTTTTCAGTGCCTGGGAATTTTGATAGATAAGTCAAATTTAAAACCCATAATTGAGGGAAGCAGATGTGGCTCAATTGGTTGGGCTCCCATTTACCATATTGGAGGCCCCAGGTTCTATTCCCAGGGCCTCCCGATGAAGGCAAGCTGGCCCACGTGGCGCGGTGAGCTGACGCAGCAAGGTGACGCAGCAAGGTGACCCAACAAAGGGAGACAAGCAGACACAGAAAAACGCACAGCAAATGGACACAGCGAGCACAAGCAGCAAGTGGGGGAATAAATAAATAAAATAAATCTTAAAAAAAATAAATAAATAAAATAAAACCCATAGTTGAAACTTAGAAGTGATTGACATAGTTTTAGTTGAATGATATTTGTATGTAGTTAATTCTGTTTATTTAAATTTGCTTCTAATTTTAGTTCAAGTTCTAAGGTGTTTGTGCCATGCATGTACACACACACACACACACACACACACACACACACATAGTGCATATATATGTATTTTTTAAATTGTGGGGAAAAATTCAGACATATACAGCGTAGAAAGAATATAATGAGCCTCAATTACTCATCACCCAGCTTCAACATTTATCAACTCATGGCCAATCTTGTTTCATCTCTACTCCCACCTACTCCCCTTACCCCCAGATTATTTTAAAGCAAACCACAAAGATTATATTCACACATACTTCAATATTTTGGAGCGCCATCCATGTTGATACATAGACAGTTAGTCCATTTGCTGTTACTTCTCTATAAATAAACCATTGCCTAAATAACCTCAGTGTAGCTGTCCTTTCTGCTATTGAAGTACCAGTAGATTGTTTCCTTTTTTTTTTTTTTCTTTAACAAGCAAAAACATTCTTGTGTCTGCTCCTTGTACAAATATTTGAAAGTTTCTCTAGGGCAGTGTTTCTTAGCCAAGGACAATGTTGCCTCCCAGGGACCTTTGGCAATATCTGGAGACATTTTTGATTAAGCCTGGGGGTAGGTACTTCTAATAACTAGCAGATAGAGGCCAAGGGATACGGCCAAACATCCTACATGGCTAGGACAGGCTCTCACACTCCCCCAAAATAATTAATCCATATTATCCAAAATGTCAGTAGTGTCAAGGTTGAGAAACTATTCTGGGACATGTGCCTAGAAGTGGAATTGATGAAGCTTACAGTGTGTGCAGTGTTTTTATTTTGTTATTTTTTAAAAAGGGTTTCTGTAATACATGAAGAAAGTAATATTTTTAATACATGTAAAAGGTTTGGAAATGTCTGAAATTAAATTCAAAGCTTCTCTTTGATGACGTTGGCAATCCAACAGTTAAAAGAACCAGATTGAGCAGTAGCATTTTTCAGAATTAACCATTTCATTCACTTACCCTGAGTGTGCTTATAGTGAACTGAAATAGATTGGTACTTCTTGCCTGATTAAAACATTAATTTTAGAGTTAGAGTCTGTGTCTAAAACTTGGCATTTGTGCAGGCAATGATAGTTGGAGAAGCCAAAGATGCTGACTGAATAAGAGAAAAATTACAGGTGAAAATTGAGTTTTTCCCTGACAGAGAGATGTTGTTAAACATTGAAGGCTTAAAGGTTTGAAAAGTTTCCTTCTCTTTAGCATGATTTAAATTAGATTTTTAACTGAAGACAGGGGAATGAACTTAATGAATTCTGAGACCCACTTTGAAGCCTATAAGATAAATGGCTCCCTTTGAAAATCTGATGAAAGCTATGGTCCCAGAAATATATGCATGTATGTATACATACAATTACACATATGCTTTTTGGTGGTTCTGGAGCCTATCCATGCCTTCCCCTCCTCAGGATCTTCAGGTTAAGAACTTTGCTAAAAGTCTATTAAAACTCTTAAAGTGCTAGAAATAAGAAAAACTCAGTTTTGGAGAAAAAGATGACTTGGAATTAGAATTCTTCAAGCCCCCAACATTAAATAAGTGAACACAGATCTTATTTTAACTTTATATCTATAACCTACATTTCTCTCTCTCTCTCTGCTAGGCATATGCAGCAATGCTATGGCAACAAGCTAATGAAAACAGACAAAATTCAAATGAAAAAGCATGCTTTGGAACTACTCTCCCAGCAGAAAAACTGAATGACTTTCGCGATGAACAAATTGGACAGTTGCATGAGCTCATGCAAGAAGCCACTAAGCCCAATAGGCAATTTTGTATTACTGAGTCTACCAAACCAGAATTTTAGTCTGTACAATAAAGCTTAACAAAGTGTTTTAAAGCTCAAGCCCATTATTTTAATTATCAGTGTTTTTTTAAATTCATTTTGTCAGCTTTTAGCTTTTGAGAACGCCTGGTGTTAATGAAATATTCTTTTATTTTTGGATGTTATAAATGCTCTGCTCTGTTGGGTTGGTATCACTAGTACACAGCTGAAAAACTTTACAACCTTTTTGGAATAACAGTACTTGATTTTTTCAACTAAATAAGAAAGAATGACTCTAAAATGGACAAATTTCTAGAATTTTGCTGATAATTTTTATATGTAAATTTATTTTAATGTCACCCCTGTTCAAGCATTAGCTGTATGATTTTTCTGTATCTTTGTCACGGATAAGCAAATCATGATAATGATCTGATATGGAATTCCAACAAGATTATTATTTAAATGCATTGTCATTCTGAAAGTTTCATCATTCTACTCTAATAATATATATGTGACTATACTTTTGAAAGTCCTCTCTTCCTGGCCATTGTTTATTCACAATGAAAGATTAAACAGAAGCTTTAAGATTCAGTATTATACTATCATTTGCCTAATACATTATACAAAGTAAAGTACATTTCTACTGTTTGTTAATAAGAAATGACCCCTTAAATAATTTTTAGTTACCCTGAGAATCTCATTTATTGCCTAATGGTTGGGGAAATAAAAACACTTCTATGCATTTTTCTTACACTTAAGTTGATATATAAACTAAAAAAGATCAAATGGTAAACCTATTCACATCATACAAAGTTTATTATGAATTTTAAAAAATATAGCAAGCTAAAATGATTTTTGTCTTTAGTTAAGGGTGTTTACTTTGAGATTCTGAAGCAATCATTTCTCAGATGCAGTTGCATTGTTAGCTCTTTAAAAACTGATTCATGTGCACTCTAATTTTGCTGTCTCACAAGCTCTCTCTGTGTATGACTGCCAGGCACTCAGTCCTTTCTTCCATTTTTCTTTGAGTCAGACTGCCAGTTGATCAGTTGGTCTTTTCCTCTTTGAAATATAATCTAATGTCTACATTAGAATAGGCTTAATGGATACAACAACGAATAAGATAAGCCCCGGGAAGCGGGTGTGGCTCAATGGATAGAGCTCCTGTTTACCGTAAGGGAGGTCCCGGGTTCGCGTCCCGGGGCCTCCTTGTGAGGGCAGGCCGGCCGGCCCATGCGGCGCGGTAGGCTGATGCAGCAAGACCTCACAGCAGGAAGCGGGTGTGGCTCAATTGATAGAGCCCCCGTTTACCATGCGGGAGGCCCCGGGTTGGCTTCCCCGGGCCTCCTTGTGAGAGCAGGCCGGCCCGAGCGGCATGGTGGGCTGATGCAGCAGGACCTCACAGCAAGGGGGAGATAAGCAGACACGGAAGAAACACACAGCGAATGGACACAGTAAAACACAAGTAGCAAGGGGGGGATAAATAAATAAATAAATCTT
>JAQZBX010091235.1:0-12413 GCA_029593785.1 Cabassous unicinctus
CTTAAAATGCAAAATTAAATTATACTAACATTTTTCTCTTATTTAAATATATGAACTGATAATATTTAAATGACTACTTTAGATTAAACTAATCAACTCAAAGAAATGAGGGCATTTAAAATTTCAAAATAATGCAAACGCATGACACACTCCTCTATAATGACTTCACACTGGCAATCCTGCTGTTCTCCTCTCCACATGAATTCCCAAAGTAAAATCATTGAGCCTGGTGTGGACACTTCTAGAAATGGTCTCATTATATACAAACATTTGTTTCATTTTTTGGTTTGAATAAATTATATTATGTTTTGGCTGAAGTTTGATAGTTTTTGAAAAAAATATTGTATATTAGATGACATTTCAGATAAGAACATAGTAAATTCCTTTTTAAATTCCACACAGACTTGCTCTTGAGTATGAATCAAGTATATATTTTTTCTCTCAAGACCCTGCTTAGACTGAGTGATCCTGACAGCTACGCCTGTGTCTGGCCCACCAGGGAGAAAGGAGAAATTGAGACAATTTACAGTTTTCAGTCATGTCATCCTTGCTTGCTCAGCTTGATTGCCTCTTTCTATATGAAATAAAATGCTGTATGGCTGGCATTTGGCAGGGCTGCTGCAGCCTGTGTTCCTGTGATGGGAAAAGAGGTTCCTGGCAGGGAATTTCTTGGTCCAAGTATAAGGAAGCTTGATGTTTCCAACTATGTGGAATATTGACAAACAAAAAAGACTCACAATACAAAACCATCTGGGAATGGACACGGGGCTCTACATGCAGAACCTCACTGTCCTAGAGAGAAGAATCCCTGTCTTTTAGTGCTGTGGTGTCCACATAGAAACTAGAACTCACCATTCTCCATCCCCAACCCAAAAGATACCAGGGGGGTCTGTCTTTGCTCTAGATAGATTTGTGATGTAAAAGGAACTTGTAAAAAGACAAGGGCTCCTTCCTGGAAAAATAAGCAGCCAGGGGAGACATAGGACAGATTCATCCCTGAGGAGCCTGAGAAGAAAATAAGGATCCCCTAAGGGGACTTAGAGGCCACAGAAAGGGATTCTTGGACTTTTACTAATTCAGGGGGTGGTGAGTAAAGCAGTGGGAATGCAGGAGCTACTCCTGATATGTTCAGGTCTCCAGGTCACAACTGACTGTGTCAGTGTGGGTCAGCAGGGGATGCTCAGGGCCTTTCTGAAGGTCCTGGGGGTGAACAGAGCTGGGAGCAGCCACCTGCATAGCCTGGTGTCCTCTGACAGGGCTCACAGGGCTGCAGCTGAGACCTCCCTACGAACCTCACACCTCTGCTTCTCCTCACCCAGAGGAGCTTGACCAGGTCCCAGTGTGCAGATCAGAAAGCTGGGGGGCCTCATTTGCATGAATGGACCCTCCCTTCTCTCAGAGTATAAAGAGGGTCTGGGAGATACTGTGAGGAAGCTCCACCTCAGTTGTGGGGCCTGAGTAAGAAGGACTCTGGGAAAATCTTGACCATGGCCCTGTCCCCTCTCCTCCTCACCCTCCTTGCTCATTGCACAGGTGACTGTATGTAGGGGCAGGGAAAGAGGCAGGAGGGAGTCACATGGGGCCCTGCTTTCTTCTCGTGTATCTAGATACCAGAATCACCCTCTCTGTGTCTCCCCCATTTCCAGGGTCCTGGGACAATCAGTGCTGACTCACCCACCTTCAGTGTCAGGAGCTCTGGGCCTGAGGGTCACCATCTCTGGCTCTGGGAGCAGCACCAACATTGGGAGCTATTGTGTGCACTGGTACAAGCAGCTCCCAGGAAATGTTCTAAACTCCTCATTTATGACTACAGCATATGACCCTCTGGGGTCCCAAAACAGTTCTCTGGATCTAAATCTAGCACCTCAGGCTCCCTGACCATCACTGGGCTCCAGGCTGTGAATGAGGCTGTTTATCACTGTCAGGCCTATGACATGAACCTCAGTGCTCACACAGAGTTCCAGGTCTATGGGGAAGTGAGACAAGAACTCCCCTCTCATCTGCCAGGAGAGTGGATCCCCCACAGCTGTCTGCTCAGCTCCCTCTGGGGCTCCTGCTCATCTTTGTGCTGCTGCAGCCCTGGGCCCTGGCTCATCCACAGACCACCTTGGGATTGAAACTTCTTTTTACCTTCCATCCTCAAAGTCACCCACTGAAGCCCTTTCCTAGGCAAAGGTTTCCAAGGAGTCAGCACAGGGCACAGACACTAAGCACTGAATCTGGGGTGGCAGGTTCAGCTGTGACCAACCCTGACTTGACTTCTGACCAGGGAATCCTGCATCTCCATTATCGGTCCTTTCCCTATTTCCTGAAATTTCCAGAGCTTTGCCATCCTCAGATTAGTCCTCATATGTGATTCCACTTGTTGTTGTTGTTGTTGATGTCCCAGCCTAGTCTTCTTTTAAATAACTCTTCCTCTTTAGGTACAATTGATATGCACTAAACACGCAATATATAAAGTGGACAGAGACATGTTTTGGCTCATCTGCTCTCCTCATCATAATCAGCACTGTGATGCTGGGGAGAGTGTCCCCACCCCAAAGGCTCCTGAGGCCCCTGGACCATCCCTCCTTCTTGCCCCTCCTCAAAGGTCATCCCCAGGTAACCATGGAAAGGCTTTGCACCACTGAGGGTTGATGAGACTTTTCTAGACCATAGAAATGGATTCAAAATTCATGTACTCTATTTCCTCAAGTGAATTTCAATCCAGATACATTTTTAAATTCTTCCATGTTGTTGCTGTGTGGCAATTCATGGCATGCAACATTTTATTCGGTGCTTTCTCTTCATGGGACCCCTCCTTCAATAATTAATAAAAATAAAAATAATAACAATATACTAGGACTGTGTTTGAATGAAGAGGATTATATACCCAAGAGGATTAAATTATTTTTATCTTTGTACTTGGAGAAAAGATTTCTGGCACTGAATCACTAGATCAAAGTAAAAGGATGCCACTTGTCAAGCATGTGGACATACTGACATACAAGAAAGAGTCACAATACATAAACCTTCTGGGAATGTCCTCAGGACCTCCTTCACCAAATACCTCACCATCATAGAAGAAGATTCCCTGTCTCTTATAATTGACGGGGGAGCACAGATGAAGGACACTCAGGCCGACCAGGGAGGAATCACCTGAGAGGAAAGAACCTGCTCCCAGCACAGTGGGAACTGCTTCCAAGGGTTCAGTTGCTACCTGGACTCTATTCTGCACTAAGAGGAACTTTCAAGAGAATCACTAGATCCCTTGTGACCCATTGAACATCCATAAGAGTCCTGGGGAATATTAACCTCTGAGAAGCCTCAGTAGAGAATAAGATGCCCTGAGGAGAAGGGAAGTCCAAATAAAGAGCCCCTTTTCTAGGCCCTAGGGCTGGGGGCAGTGGACAGTGGGCAGAGCAGTGGGAAGGCAGGTGCTGCCTCTGATGGGCTCAGGTTTCCAGGCCACTCACAATTGTCCACGTTCATGGCCACATGAGGGTTGTTCAGGGCTTGTTCCTGAGGTGCCTGGGTGTGATCAAAGCTGGGAGCAGCCACCTGCACTAACAGGTGCCCTCTGCTCAGGGTTCATGGGGCTGCAGCTGAGACATCCCCCCCAATTGGGGTCTCAAACAGTCCTCACCACCCCATCCCAATTCCCCTGGCCATCTTCCTGAGGGCCCTAATGCAGCACCCAATTTGGGGATCTATAGATTGATCATGGGGCAACCCATTTGCATAGATGGACGCTTCTTTTTCTCAGAGTATGAAGAAGGAATGTGAGGGAGCTTGAGGAAGCTCCATCTCATCTGTGGGGCCTCAGAATTCAGAACTCATGGAAAATCTCCACCACGGCCCTGTCCCATCTTCTCCTCAGCATCCTACCTCATTGTGCAGGTGACTGGATGTGGGGACCCATGTGGGGCACTGCTGCTCCTCTTCTCTCTAGAACCCAGAATCACCCTCTCTGGGTCTCCCCCAATTCCAGGGTCCTGGGTGGAGTCAATGCTGTCTCAGCCACCCTCAGTGTCTGGGGCTCTGGGCCAGAGGGTCACCATCTCCTGCTCTGGAAGCAGCACCAACATGGACACAGCTATGGTGTGCACTGGTACCAGCAGCTCCCAGGAACAGCCCCCAAACTCCTCATCGAGGAAGACAGCAATCGATCCTAAGGGGTCCTCTATCACATGTCCAACTCCAGGTGGCACCTCAGCCTCCCTGAGCATCTCTGGGCTCCAGTTGAGGACAAGGGTGCTCATCACTGCCAGTCCTATGACTACAGACTCAGCACTCACACAGGGCTCCAGGAGGCAGGGAAGGGAGATGAGAACTCCCCTCTCATCTGCCAGGAGTGTGGATGCCCCCATAGCTGCAAAGGGCTTCAAAATCCATGTGAAAACGTGAACAAAATAAGGAGAAATAGGACTTACTCATAGGCCTACCTAGAATGAAACTTTTATGTTAGAAAAAGTTTAGTTTAAGGAGAAGGCAAAACAAACCCTGTGTTCACAGTCTGCACAGTAATTTAAGAACAAAACCTTCAGGATTGTACCTCCAAAATCCAGACTTTATCAATGAATTTAGTAAGCTCTCAATACTTACAATTAACATATAATTATCAATTTTATTCTTGTAGAATCACACTAAAATGGACATTGAAGTGTAAAAAAACCCATATACAATAACAACAAATAAACATAAAATGAATGGCTAATATGTACATTTAAAAATTTGTAAGGTATACCCACTTTATTTACACAATAGATATCTGTACATAGTTGGCAGTAAATAAATAAATTTTCATAGTGCTATATGGATAAATCTCAAAAGAAAAGTGCTGTATTGAAAATGAAAGAGAAACAGTGAGTTCTTCAGACAGAACGTATTTATGTACATTTACAAATACCCTCATAAAACCAGAATTTAACTTAGGCAAAGATAAACATGATATGAAATAAGTGGACATGAGATTTGAGTACATAAGTATCATCCTCAGACTCTGTGTTGATTGTGGGTCCAGGGATGGGGTTGCTTGAAAAACTAAGGGAACTGTAGGTATCTCCCTGAACATTGGTGATGGGGCACTGACTAATCTGTAGGAAATCCTATTATGTCCATTTTTTGGTGAAATCTCTTTGTTTTATTTTATTTTAAAAATTACCCTTTGCTTTATTTTATAAAATAAATAAAAATGAGAAGAATGTGCTGCCTGCTGATTTATGGATAGACCACCCTGTCACAGCCAGATTGTTTCCTGTGGCTCTATCCACATCCAATGAAACTACAGACTTCCCCCAAAGCTTTGGAATCAGAAGGGCCACCAGGCATATCAAGGACACATGTCTGGTCCTCAGGTGGCTCATTGGGCTCCTGGCATTGTGGTGCATAGAACCATGTGTCTAGCAGTGGGCACTGTGGGACTATCCTCTTGGTGAGGGCACAGGGCCCTCCCAGCTGGGAAACCCTCAGTAAGTGGCACAACCTGAATTGTGAATAGACTGCAGCTGTTGAGATTTCCCAGGACCCAAGGACATCAGTCAAATGACTTCCTCTTACTCCTTTTCTTCCCCCTGCCACAGAGACATTGCTCAGGGCATGGTCACTGGGGGTGATCAGGGAGCAGGAACTACTCCCTCCTGGGGATTTGGGAGAGAATAAGAGAGGCTCAGTGGAGCCCAGAGTTCATGTTAGAGTCTGGGGAGGCAGAGCTTGGAGCACCTGCACCATGACTCAGTCCCCCTCCTACTCCTCCTCACTCTCTCCCCAGGTGAGGCTGATGTGCTGTGTGTGGGAAACTCCTTGTGGGGCCCCTCAGCTGCCTTGGCCCCACTCCCTCCCTCCCTCCCTGGGCTCACTGTCTGTCTGTCTCTCTCTGATCTGGTGTATATGGTCCAGGCAAGGCTGACTCAGCCACCCTCAGTATCCCAGGACCCAGGATAGATGGCCACTGTCACCTGCACTGGAACCAGCAACACCATCTGTGACAAGGAGCAGCATGGCTGCAGCAGTGCCCAGGCCAGATTCCCAAACTCCTGACCCACAGGAAGAATAACTGAGCCTCAGGGATCTCAGAGAGATTCAGGCAACGTGGCCTCCCTAAGCATCTCTGAGCTACAGCCTGGGGATGAAGCTGAGTATTACTGCTCAGTGTGGGACAGCAGTCTGAGAGCTTGCACTGTGCTCCAAGCTCTCAGGAAAGCTGGATAAAACCCTGTGAGCTTCCTGCTTCCTCTTCAGTACCACAGTTTTGGGGACCATAGAATTGTGAGAACACGTGGCTGTGTTCCTGCTGGACAGTATTTAGGATTTGAAGAAACTTTGGACAGTTTCTGGAAGTATCTCCTTTAAGTTGGGAAAACTAGCAAAACACAATAAATCCAGTTAGAATTATTAATTCTAAAAATATTTGTGTAAAACCTATTTCTAAATCTATTATGTTCATTTTGAGAATGTCATTGGAAATAAACATGTATAAAGAGGAGACAGGTCAATAATATTTATTTAAATTCTGACTTTTTTTCATAATGATATTGATAAAATAAATGGTTTGCAAGGTAAAGCTAAAGGTCTATTCACTCACATGATTTATCCCTAAAAATCATTCAATTCCACATGATCTTCCAGTGACCAAACTGTGGCTGATTGGCCGTCTCAGGGTAGATGGGCTATGTTCTTGGCTCACTAGCAATGGGGCAGTGATTCTTCAGCAAAACTTTTTAAAACATTCTTCATATTTCAAGACATCCATCCACTCAATCATTCCTCTAAAACCCCACCTTCACTTATTCCTACCAGTGCCAGAACAGAGCTGTGAGAGAAGAATTAAAGGATACAAGGGTGGGAAAGACTGAGAAAGCTCCCCTCTGAGGGTGTGTTTGAGACAGATTTGGGCCACAGAAGTATGACCAGAAGGGGAGATGTCTACTGTGATGAGTCCCATAAAATTAATGTGAATGAATCAGAGTTCATGAGGGAAAGAAAGCTCCAGGCATTGACAACAGTATATTCCAAAAAATAGGAGAAATGAAAAGTTGGTTGTAGAACAAAAGAAATGAGAAACATGGCATTGGACTGAGCAGGGCCACATGGAGTGGCACCCAGGCGAGGGAAAGCATATCTGGAGGACTCTGGATGATGCCAAAGAAGAACTTGGCCAGGTCATGGAGGAAACTCATCCAGAGGAGTGTATGCTTGACTGTAAGGGCCACCTGGGTTAAGGAGGGGTTCTCATCTGGGGGTGACATGGTCACACTGGCATGCAGAGAAAACACCCTAGCAGAGGAATGCAGAAAGTATTGACTGATAAACTGGTTCAAGAGAGAGACAGGGAGATTAGTTACAAAGCAGAGGCCAAAATTGAGGGGCAGGATGATGATATAATTTCCTAGAAAGTGAAATTGGAAAGGAAAGGAAAAAGTGTCATACAAGGCACATTGTGGAGACGTGATGGCACAGACTTGGATATGGATAGACTTTTGAGCATCAGGAAAAGGGAAGTAACAAATATGGGTATGATCTTTCTGTGTGGGGATTTGGATGGATGTTTATACTGCATCTGAAAGAGGACCATTGGAATCTTGGTTTCTGGATCAACATATGACGTTTATTCTTGTAGTCACCTTAATTATTATGGAGACCCCAGGGAGGAGGAGAGGATGTGCAGAGTGATTTTCACATTTTTATTCTAATTCTAATTCAAATCCTCTGTAAAGTTTTAAGCTAAGAATTTACTTGTGCAGGCAGAAAGATCTGAAATGCCAGACATCATGGAAGGTATGGTGTTGTACCTTGAATTAAAGTATTGTAAAATTTCATGTCCCAGCCACAGGAGCATATAAGGGAGTGTAGTCTCAGTCCTCCTTGGTGGTGACATCAGAAAAGACCATCTGCAGACACCGGGCCTCCATCAGGAGTTCTGAGAGGCATTGGAGGGTCCTGGGGATCCGGCTAGTCCTAGGGGTCAAGGGGCACATTATTACCCTATTCCCTGTGCTCCTGTCCCCATGAAGGCCCAGATGTTCAGATCAGAGCAGAACACTGCAAATGAGCTCACCCTGCCTCACAGCTACACTCAGTCTAGAAAGGCACTGTCCATGAGACACAGAATGAGAGTCACATGTGTAATGAAGTGTATTCCCACATAAAAAGGGTAAAATGGAAAGAAAATAAAACAAATAAAAATTAGAGAAAACTAATAACTACTTTATTCCACTCCATATATTCTCATAATTGTAACCTTTGATCAATTTACCTAAATAGCAATGAAATATTTTGTGTTCTTTATTTTTTATAAAACTCCTAAGCCTGGAGTGTGGTTTTTACATTTCCCACAGTCTCACCTCAGACTGTGGACAGCTCAAGTGCCTACAGCCACGTGTGGCCAGGGGCTCCCATATTAGAAGAGCAGGCCCACAGAAGAAAGAAGCAAACCTTTTAGGTAAAGGTGATTTTACAAATATTTCCCACTTTTGAGACCAAATGGCCTCAGTTGCAAGGGCTCTCTCTGACTGCTGTTGTGAGAAAACAACCACAGAAAATATATAAGTGATATCACATGGGTGTGTTTCAATAAAACTTTGTGGAATTAGAGATGTTGATTACACAACCTTGTGAATATACTAAAAAAGCACCCAATGGTATACTTTAAAAGGGTGAATTTTATGGTGCATGAATTATTTATTAATTTATAAAATAAATTATGTCATACTACTGAACCTTGGAAGAGATGGAGCCTCTGACCCTAGACAAGCACGAGATTAGCTGGACTTGGGGAGAAATGAGTTAATGTACCAAAACAGCTCCAGGTAGACTCAAATGAGTCGGCTATGCAATTAATAAGAGGGCTGTTAAGCACTCAAGCCAACCCTGACCAACATTTCTCCACCTGGTTTCCTGCCTGGAGTATGGCAAGGTCTGAATTTCACCTACAAACTGAAGGTCTGAGAGGCACATGAGGAGGCACAAGGAAAGACCTGCCAGAGGCTTCCTGCCATCAGTGCAATTCCACCCATGGACACCAGATGGCGCTGTGGGCCAGGACCTGGGAAAGTGAGCACAACTGGGAGATGGTCTTGATGGTCCATCAGCACAAGGTCACTAGTGTTGAACCCCACTATAAACTGTAAACTTTCAAACTGCTGAGGGAACTCCAGGAAGGGAGCTCATTTTCATAATGCCCCCCTAGCATAAGAACTTAGGGGTTATAATGGTTGCTTCAGAAGCTGACTCTGGGGTGAATTGTCTTGAAAGTACAGCCCTGGTGGTGTCTCCACCATGGCATGGAGCCCTCTCCTGCTCACCCTTCTGGCTCACTGTACAGGTCAGGGGAGATCTTCTGGGCTTGGGGTGGGAGAGGACAGGAACATGGAACATTCATGCTGCATATCATTTCCTGATCATAGTATCTCTGACATGTTTAAAATCAATAGGCTCCTTACTACAAAAGAGAGCAGAGATGTGTGAAAGCAAATCTTGACTGGGGAAATTGAGAAAGAGTTGCCGTAGGTGTGGAAATGCATCTGGGCCTGGGGGCAGGGGAATGGGTAGGTGAGTAGAAAGTGGGGGCTCCCCAAGCAGAGGGAGGGGCCAGCCATAAGACAAGGAGCTTGGGGATGGTCACTGCTGCCCTGGTGTTGAGATCAGAGGTGTGGGGTCAGAGAGGAGAGCTGAGGTCACAGGGAACTTGTATAAGATCAGGAAATGTTTCTTCCCTTTCTTGACTGCTCTCATGGGATCTCCCAGAATTTCATTTTAAATTATATGATGTTGTAAAGGTAGGGTAGGTATAATATAACAAAATGATAGATGTCTAAGTTTAAAAAAATGGTTGAAATAAAAGCCACCCATCATCATGCTGTTTAGAGATAGACATTGTAAATATATTGACAATATACATGCATCCAGGGTTTTTTCCTATTTCGTTGTTCATCTGTGGGAAGTTTGTTGAGAGAGGGGGAAGGAAGGAGGTTCAGGCTAAGCCAAAAGATTTCAAATCATTTTCCTCAGTTTTTCTTGCACAGTTGACCTCTCAGCATTCTTTCCAGCACTCTTCACTAATGAAGATCATCACTTATTCATATAGTTTTGTTAGATTTTATGTTTTTGTCTACTAAAAACTACATGGTTTTGATTTTCTCTGAGACAGCTCCCATCATATGTCCTATTCTTATTTCCCTTGGAAAAGCCCTAAATTGAAATATTTGTTTCCAAGAAAGAAAACAATATATTGTGAAGTCCTCAGTCTCTGACAACCAAGCCATGCTAGAAAGTAAGTGCAAATAATAATTATATGTAATTATAATAAAGATATAATAATAAGGGGTATACTCCATATTTTCCAATAAACAAAGTAAGCCTTTTCTGGTACCATACTTGAGTTGAAATTTTTCCAAAATACTTAAGTTTCATGCATCTTTCAAGGATGCCTTTATTAATCTTTTATTCTGTAGGGGAATGCTGACCTGACCAATGGGCCTGCTGACAGTGGCACAGATGACACTGTGGTGAAAAGACAAAAGGGCCTCTGATTCCAGACAAAAAAACTCACCCACCCCCTCACACAGATGTGAACAAGCCATGGGAACAGTGAGCTGACTCAGAGCCACATCATAAGCTCTGGGGTCACCATGGATGAGCAGTGATAAGAGATGCGGCATCAGGGCAGATACCCTGGGTGCTTCTCAGCATTTAAAGGCTCCTGGATTCCCCGTACCCAGATCTTGCTTGAAAACCTGTCATTCTCAAGCTGTGGTCAGGTGTCTGTATTTTCCATTTAAAAGTCCCTGAAATAAAATTAAAATAATTCCTGTCTTAAAGTACTTCATAATTCCCTTAGAGTTTCAAAGTAACTAACCTCCACAGAGTCAGGGGCCATGAAGGTAATTTCTTTAGTTATTGGAACATTGAGGTAAACAAAACCAGGTGACACTGAAATTTAAATGCTGAGCCTGAGGCAGATTTTCAACAGCAATTTGAGAAATAAGTACAAATAAGAAGAGACAAAAAGAGATAAGCAATGAGAGTGGGATGGCCTGTGGAAAAGAGGGAAAATGTGAATAAAAGATGAAACAGTAGTCAATTGAGGAGTAAGATGGGACCATTTGCTTTGACCTCGGTAGCCACCAGGGAGAGCTGTGGATCTTCTCAGGGGCCTGAAGGAAACCCAAGTAGTTCGAATTGATTGGTCCCCAGGTCCTTGCTTACTGGCCTACAAGAGAGATTACAGATGGTGGTTCCTCCCATGATGGAAACCCAAATCTGACAACCTCTCCAGGCCAACCTCTGACAGTGGATCTCCTCCCAGGGCCTTGGAACAAGAATTGAGTGGCAATTGAGTGAAAAGGGATTTTAATTTGCATAATGCATGACACAAGCACATACCCTTGACCCAGGGAGATCCCTCAGGGTGTCCCAGCCCCAGCTATGTTCCATATGCTCCCATGAGGACCTCCCCCTCCTCATTCACTGCCCAGGTACATGGAGCATTCAGAGAAGGGTCTGGGCAATGTCCCCTCTGTTCTCCTTCCTCATGTTGACTTTTGACTGTTTTTGGCTTCAGAGGCCAGTTCTCAGGCTGTGGTGACTCAGGAGCCCTCACTGACATGTCCCCAGGAGGAATAATCACTCTCACCTGTGGCTTTAGCTCTGGCAAGGTCACCAATAGTTACTATCCATACTGGTTCCAACAGAAGCCAGGGCAAGCACCCAGGATGCTGATTTATAACACACAGCAAACCCTCAGGACCCCGGACCCATTCTCAAATTCCCTCATGGGGGACAAAGCTGCCCTCACACTCCCAAAAGGGGCCCAGCCTGAGGACAAACCAAGTCCTCCTGCTGGATGCTTATGGTGGTGCTTGGCAGAGGGAGAGACCCAGATGGGGAACCAGATAGGAAACTCCCACTGACAAAGCCTGGTAAAAACATAAGCACATGATACAGGGATCCCTTGATCAGAAACCCTGGCTCTCAAGGGAGCCTAAATGTTGACCTTAGAAAGAGAGCAAGGTGAAAGGAAGAAGTGTGACTGAATTCCTATTCCTAGATGAGCCCTAAAGTGGAGAGAAGCTGTGGATGACTTGGAAGGAACTGGGCTAGGAAAAGCAGAGTAGAATTATGTTATAATCCAGAAGGAGCAGCAGCAGCTGGAGAAGGTTTAGGGGCAGCCTCCCTCAATGTGATACTTTCCCAAGTAAGAAAACCCTTCCCTGAATTGAAGGGTTTTGGTTCATGGGTTTACAAGGTCATTTACTTTTCTCCAGACACATTAAGTGGGTTGGATCCTAAACAAAATCTCTGAGTATCCCCTGTTGCTCAGAGTGTTCTTGAGGAATCTAGATACTAAACTTCCCACTGTGCAGCAAGAAACATTTTTGTTTCTTTATGTTGTGAAACAACATGTTGTGTTAGGAGGAGCTGCTCGCAGTGGTCAT
>JAQZBX010091236.1:0-12413 GCA_029593785.1 Cabassous unicinctus
TCAAAGAGGCCAGCCCTCATGTCATTGACAAAGGACACCATGGTGGTTCACCAGTGGTGCAACCTGTTTTTATCAGATGGAGGTTAGATGGAGCAGAGATTCTGGCAGAGCAACTGTTTTCTAGACAGAACTCCCAGGGTGGAACAGGGCCAGGTGCCCAGAGCTCAGACTTCCCTAGAAGGAGAAGCAACACCTGGAAATCTATGGCCAAGTGACCTAATCATCTGTCCTGCTGGCTATGGCATTGCCATTCAGCTGAAAGCAGCTTGATGATGGTGGTGATGAGGGGGAGGGGGCACGGGGGAGATGTTTTACCTTAGAAAGCCCCATTGGAGCACTTGGGCACACAAAGCCAAGAAGCTACCTCATAGCCCCACCATGGAGCAAAGGGATCCACGGGCTGCATGACCTTCTGGTCACCTGACAACACCCTGACAGGGACATATTTGCTACTACAGGGACCTCTGATGTGGATACTGCTCAGGTTTGTGGGTTTGTATAGTAAGGGGCTTCCTCAATCTACCACAACTTTGGGATCGGACAACTGCTGCCACCTTTATAGCAGCCACCATTGCTGTCTTGATGATGGTCACTCTCAGGGCACTGTCATGGAGGTGGATATTGTTCTTCCTCACTCAAAATGAAACTCTTTCCTACTAATTTTAACAAGATTATCCCCATTACTGTGGTGGAGAACTAAAGCTCTAAGTTTCCTTTTGGGCCATGACCAAAGTGATCTTGTTTTTTCCTAGTGTTTCAACAACATCCTGGACAATATTGTGGCTACCAAGTCCAGGATTCTGCTTAGAGTTGATCAGCTCATTGGTTCCCCAAATTTCTGTGGTCCAGTTATTGAGAGACCTTAAATATTGAGTGGAGAATTCTTTCAATAGCTGTTCTTGAACCTCTTTGTTGGGTCTATAATCTGACCCATTCATAAATTCTGCCGTTGGGTCAGGGATAAGATCAGGACAAATATTTTGCCATAGAATCCAAAACTTATATCCAAATTCCATCAGCATTTTCCAAGAACGCTCCTTGTCTTTTGCTGGTATTTCCCCAGATGCACCGACATGGCTTGAGAAATGCCCCTGTAACTACTAACAACCCTCAAGAAAACACCATGCATTCTGCTGACTCCTCCCACAGATAACCACAGGATCTCCAGTCCTTCTGATTTTCCCAATTTGCAGTGTGCTTAATTGGCAACCCTATTCCTTGTGCCAACTTTGTGAAGATCTGAGCTGAACTGAGCTGCCAGGTGTCAAAGATTTAAACAGTCAAAGCCAAAATGGAAGTAAACAGTGGAGCCTTTAGTCACTTATTGTAATAGTATAAAGAAGAGGGTAAACCAAGAACTAGACCCTGTTCCTTGTGCTTTGTAAAGTTACCATGGGATTAGGGACATATGGATAAGCACAGACATGAGGATCAACTCAATGCTGATGAAGCAGTGGAAAAAATGCTCCTGCAGTTTTAAGGATCTTGTGGCTAGGGGATTAACAGACTGAGTACTGAGACCAAAAATAGAAGTACCGTCAAGGTTGGCCCTACCTCTCTAATAAAGAATTCTCAACTGAGAATGCAGATTCAAGGTGGAGGATTAGAGGGGTATTGGGATTGCACAAGTAATAATCAAAAAAGAGCAGAGGTAGCTATACTGTTGTTGGATAAAAGAGACTTTAAATGCAAAAAATGTGATAAGAGATGCAGAAGGTCATTATATGTTAATAAAAGGGACAATCTACAAGGAAGAAGTAACTCAAAAAAATCTATGTACATAGCCAGGATTCCCCAAAATACATGAAGCAAACTGGCCTAAATGAAAGGAGAAATAGACATCTTCACAATAATACTCGGAGACTTCAACATGCCACTCAGATCAATAAATGGAACTACTAAAAAGAGGATCAAGAAAGAAACAGAGAATTTGAATATGATAAATGATTTGTATCTGACAGACATATACAGAACAATGTACCACAAATCAGTGGATTATACATTTTTCTCAAGTGTTCATGCATTTTTCTCAAAGTTAGAACACATGTTGGGCCCCAAAACAACGCTCAATAAATTAAGAAGCTTGAAATTATACAAAGCTAAATGCAAATACAATCTCTCTCTACCTCTTCCTCCTACCCTCCCTCCATCCCTCTCTCTTTCTTTCTCTCTTTGTCTTTTTGTCACTCCCTCTCTCTTCGCTTCTCCTGCCCCCTTTCACTCCATCACAAATACACACACACAGACACATGTATCTGTACATAATCACATGCAAATAACTGTAGTGTTTTGGAGATAATTTCAAGTGCATCTTTTTCCTAACTAACCCTCAATGACTACCAGAAGTCCCTCTTCCCTTACAAATTAAATTTCTAGAGAAAAATTATGCTAGGAAATTGTGATATCTACATTTTGAAGTAGAAAAAGATTGAAGTAAAAGAATAAGAATATTGAAGAAGAAAAAGGAGAAAAATGAAGAAGGAAAAAGCTTGTTGAGATGTGTGAATTATGTCTAGGTAGACAAGAGGATATGGATAGAATGAAATCCCAACAATGGCAATTTTGCAAATTTTTAAACTATTTATCATATTTATTCTAAAGAAAACATTGTGAAAGTGAAATTCATATGCTTAATTCTTTGATGGATTTAGAGTAAATATTTAAACAGCAGAAATTATAGGTACTTTATTCCAGGTACCTTATTATATATTTTACATATACCCATTAATTTGCCTTCAATATGACCTGGTGGGGGTTTATTAATACCCCAATAGTTTATTGGATGATATATTTACATTATTGGTGTGTGTGTGTATATATGTGTGTATACATACATATATACATACATATATACATATATATATATATATTTATTTATTACAACTAAAGCCCAAGTTTACACAAATTTTAAGGGAAAGACTCAATCTGGGCCTTTTGAGTGATTTTAAAACCCAAATCTTTCCCACTATGATTAAATACTTTTCCTCAAAAACAAATACAGGCTAAAACCTTAATTTATTCTCAAATTGTCATCCATATTTTCTGAATGGCCTTTCCTGAAAATAGCTAACAGGAATGTATTCAAGAGGAATATAAACTTAATTTTAGTAATTTGGAAATACTAAGGTCAAATTTTATGTAAATCAAAGAAGCATATGAGTTCACAATGATTTAATCTCAAATCCTTTTTTAAATTAGTGAATACTAACCATCATGTTCAATCCTTCTGCAACAATTTACTCTTCTTTGTGAAGATGGTCCTTCAGACTGGGTTCTTGTCTAATTCTGGATTGTGCTACGGACTAGCAAATTGATATGGAAAGCTTTGGACTCTTATGCGAATCTGCCATTAAAAAGCATCTTCTGGGGAACCCTTGCTCAGAACACTTTAAATTAAAAAGCACCAGATGGACCAGAGGGAAAAGCTCCCATGTGCTTTTTGCAGCAGCCAAATATACATGCTTATAATTAAAGAAGTAAAGTCAATACTATAATAGTTGTCATATAGACTGCTTTAAGGCTTGTTTCTCTTGTATTCATTTCTTAAGGGCCATCGTATAAAAGGTTCAGGAATACTGTTATGTATGGCACTGATGAAATATTATAGAAATTTGTTTTTCTATCTGTCCTTTATCTTATAATTATCTTCTCAAAGACTATATTCACTATTTTTTTTTACCATGGTATTTAATACATAATTTAGAAATGTTGAATTCTTCTTTAACTGCATTAATGTGATGACAGAGTTTCAAAAAAGCAATATGATTTTTCTTACCAACAAAAAATTGTTGCCATTATAATGGAGTTTGGAAGACATTTCTAGAAATTTAATTGTATGCATTTGAAAGTTCATAGTGATGTACACTTTTGAGTTACTACGTATCTGTGAGTATCAAGGTAGTTTGAATCATAAAAATTCACAATTATTAATCAATTTTTATTGCATTAGCTTTTTTTATGATTTTTTTATTGTGGTAAAAATCAAATTTTTCAAAATACAAACCGATATTTCTAAAATGATATATAGATATATATGCATATATGTGCATTTGCTTACATAAATGTTTTTTTTTTCACATATATTTTAAAAGATGCTTAGATTACATAAATGTTACACAAAAATTACAGGGATTCCCATGATCTCCACGCCCCATACATCCCATAACATCTCACATAAACATCTTTTATTAGTGTGGCACATCACCTGCAAAGGATATACACATCCTGGGGCTTTGCCACTAAGCATAGACCACAGTTCACATCGTAGACCACATTCTCCCACACAGTTCTGCATGGTATATGCTGATGTAAAATGGCCTATATCCATCGCCACAACGTCACTCAGGACAACCCCCAAGTCTTGAAAAAGCCCCTGTATTACAACTGCCCTTCCCCTCCCCGCCCCAAAAGCGTTTAGGGGCCACTAGCTCCACCTCACTGTTATAATTTATTCCATTGCTTGAATCACAATATGTCTACAACAGAATACAATTAAGTCCACTCTAGTCCATAGCTCTTCCCCCAATCCTGAGGGAACTGGAATGGTGATGTCCACTCTACCTCCAAGTGAGAGTGGGCTTATAGCCCATGTATACGGTGGATGGGATTATCCAGCCTTCAGCTGCAGGCCTTCTCCATTCCCTGGGATGGCCATTGTCCATCATCATCTCCTCACCAGGTGACTTGGGTGAGTCCATTGAGCTGTAGAGTAGGAGTTGCAGTTCCACCGAGATTCCAGGCACAGCTGGCACATAGGCAAGCCAGAGGCTCCAGTCTCTGGAAGTACACCTAAAAACTCCAGCCTCACATATAGGTTTGAATAGAAAGGACTGATGGACCATGTGCAGGGAGGATTTATTTGAGTTCAACTGTGTCACTCTCAGGAGCACAGATTCCAAAGTAGAGCCCACGGATAAGGCATCAATCTCTGGGACTATCCTCCCTTATATAGGACTTGGGTGTCTCCAGAGCCCTCAGGAGCCCCTCTGTGTGTGGTGGTATCCACTTTGGTGTTCTGTGAGATCCTACAGAGGTGTGCATAAGCGTTCCCTGTGGGATGACCTCCCAACTCTCTTTGAAGTCTCTTAGCCACATGAACTAATTTGTCTTTACCTTTCCCTCCTTTTTTTCCAGGTCTTTTTCCAGTCGTATTTCCAGTTGGCACTTGGTATTAATCCCTCATTGCCAGGGAGGCTCATCCCCAGGAGTCATGTCCCAATTTGGGGGGAAGATAATGCATTCATATGCTGAGTTTGGCTTAGAGAGAGGCCACATTTGAGCAACAAGGAGGCTATCTGATGGCAACCCTTAGGCACCCCATAACAGTAGGCCAAGTTTCCATTACAAGAGCAAAGACTCATGAGGCTAGTCATCAGTAGCAAGAACATAACAGTGGGCCATCTTCTTTTGCCAGACACTGCCCCTGCACTCAGGGGACTATTGCTGCTCCCTTGGACAATGGGGCAATGCTCTCCAGGCTGGGAATTCAGTATTCTCTCATTTACTGAGTGATTGTCAATCCACCGTTACCATGCCCCATCCCTCGATCATTTAAACAGTTTTATATATCTTTCCTGTATATTCAGATGAACTTACTCCCATTAATCCCCCATCTCAGACACCCCCCACCAATGATCCTCTGCAGCCCCCATTGTACCCTTACTGTGATCTAAACCTTCCTTGAAGATGAAGCCCATATAATAATTAAATATGATTAATAGGAAAACGAAATAATAATGATAAGCTTAAATGCAAGAGATAAAATACAAGGAAACTCAGAAAAAAAGAAATAAAATTAAATATAATTAACGGATTGTGACATTTAAAAAAAGAAAATGGGAAAACACAAAAGAATTTTTTTTATATTATTATTATTAGTATTTTTCTCCTTTTATCACTGCATTATCGGATGTCTAGTGTGTACCATGACAACTTCCCCCACTCATTCCCCAGAGTCTCCCAAATTTTCATTTAGTTTTCAAAGAATTTTTAGGTCACAGCAAAGTCACACAAGGAATGCTAGAGATTGCCGTATACCCAACCTCCCTCTCCCTTCCCCACCCCATATTAAAACCTTTTTTTTTTTTTTTGTGGATGGTAGCATTGTTATAACTGTTATACAGATAGTGAAACATAGCTGCTAAACATTGTCAATGGTTTAAAGTATAGTTTACAATTCAGACAGTACAGTTTAATAATTTTTGATATTTACCATGTCCTGTGTCCATTACTATAAGGTAATGAAAAACATGTCCCATGAACACTAAATACCCCATTTCATTTTTTCTGTTACTTCTTCCCCATCCTCCTGGGGCATATGATATTACCCTGTCTTGACTCATGGGATGACAAGATTCATAGTTACATGCCCTGGGTATTCTAACCTGTGCTTCCTAATCTACCCACCTGTTAATCCTGCACCACCAAACCCAGTAATATCACTACCCACCTGTTCTATCCTTCAATATGCAACTACACTCAATCACTTTACCATAGATTATGTCCACATGGGTGACGGCTCACAACCTACTCTTCTCTGTCTCTCCCTTGTTAACTTATCTTTCAGACAGTGGTTCTCAAAGACTGCTCACTTTCCTCAATTCAAATCAGTGAGGTCATATACTGTTCATCCTTCAATGCCTGGCTTACTTCACTCAACATAAGGTCTTCAAGATTCATCCATATTATTCCATGGGTTAGCACTTTATTCCTTCTAACAGCTGAGCAATATTCCATTGTATGTATGTACGAAATTTTGCTTATCCATTCATCTGTTGATGGGCACTGGGTTTGGTTCCAACTTTTGGCAATTGTGAAAAATGCCACTATAAATGTTGGTGTGCATATATCTGTTCATGTCTTTGCTTTCAATTCTTCTGGGTATATACCCAGCAGTGGAATTGCTGGATCGTAATAAGATCTATTGTTAGGTTTCTGAGGAATCGCCAAACTGTCCTCCACAGTGGCTGGACCATTCCACAATCCCACCAGCAGGGGATGAGGGTTCCTATTCCTCCACATCCTCTCCAACACTTATATTCCGCTGTTTTTTTAATAGCTGACATTCTGATGGGTGTAAGAGAGTATCTCATTGTGATTTTCATGTTCATTTCTCTAATAGCTGGCGATGTCGAGCATTTTTTCATGTGTTTTTTAGCCATTTGTATTTCTTCCTTGGAGAAGTGTCTTTTCAGGTCACTTGCCCATTTTTTAAATGGGTGTTTGTCTTTTTATTTTCGAGGTGTAGGATTTATTTATATATGCAGGATATTAGGCTCCTATCAGAAATATGGCTGCCAAATATTTTTTCAAATTATGTAGGCTGCCTTTTTATTTTCTTAATAACATACTTTGAGATGTAGAAGTTTTTAATTTTGATGAGATCCCATTTATCTATTTTTTCTCTTGATGCTCAAACTTTGGCTGTGAAGTTCATGAAACCATTTCCTATTACAAGGTCCTCTTGATGCTTCCCTACATTAACTTCCAGGGTCTTTATGGTTTTGGCTCTTATATTTAGATCTTTGATCCATCTTGAGTTGATTTTTGAGTAAGCTGTGAGATGGTATTCTTCTCTCATTCTTTTGGATATGGATATCTAGTTCTCCAAGCACCACTTGTTAAAGAGGCCATTCTCTCCCAACTGAGTGGGCTTGGTGCCCTTGTCAAATATCAGATGACTGCGTATGCGAGGATCTATATGAGAAGTCTCAATTTCTTTTCATTGGTCAGTAGGTCTATCCTTGTGCCAATACCATGAGGTTTTGACCACTGTAGCTTTGTGGTATCTTTTAAAGTCAAGTAATGTGATACCTCCAACTTCATTTTTCTTGTTCAATATGTCTTTGGCAATTTGGGGCCTTTTACCTCTCCTAATATATTTTGTGCTAAGTTTTTCCAGTTCCTTAAAAAATATTGCATTGATTTTTATTGGGATTGCATTAAATCTGTAGATTAGTTAGTGTAGGATAGACATCTTGATGATGTTTAGTCTTCCTATCTATGAACAGGGAATATTTTTCCATTTCTTTAATTCTTCTTTGATTTCCTTTAACAGTGTTGTGTAGTTTTCTGTATATAAGTCCTTTACATCTTTAGTTAAATTTATTCTTAGGCATTTGATTCTTTTAGTTACTATTGTAAATGGTATTTTTTTCTTAATTTCCTCCTCAGATTGCTCGTTATTGGTGTACAGAAATGTTACTGATTTTTGAGCATTGATCTTATAGCCTGCAACATTACTGAACTCCTTTATAAGTTCTAGAAGCTTTGTTGTAGATTTCTCAGTGCTTTCTAAGTATAGGATAATGTCTTCTGCAAATAATGAAATTTTTACTTCTTCTTTTCCAATCTGGATGCCTTTTATATCCTTTTCTTGCCTCAGTGTTCAAGCAAGTACTTCTAAGACAATGTTAATAGAAGTGATAGGAGTGGTGATATTGGGCATCCTTGTCTTGTTCCCTATCTCAAGAGGGATGACTTTTAGGATTTCACCATTGAAGATGATGTTAGCTTTGAGTTTTTCATATATAACCTCTATCATATTCAGAAAGTTTCCTTCTATTCCTATCTTCTGCAGTTTTTTTTTTTTCAAGAAAGGGTGCTATATTTTGTCTAATGCTTTTTCTGCATCTATAGAGATGATCATGTGATTTTTTTCTTTCAATCTGATTATGTGGTGTATTCCATTGATTGATTTTCTTATATTGAACCCTCCTTGCATACCCAGGATGAAACCCACTTGGTCAGGGTGTATAATCCATTTGATATATTGTTGTATGCAATTAGCAAATGCTTTGTTGAAGATTTTAGCATCTATATTCAATAGAGAAATTGGTCTGTAATTTTCCTTTCTTGTGGTATCTTTTTTTGGTTTTGGTATTAGGGTAATGTTGGCATTGTAGAATGAGTTAGGCAATATTCCCTCTACTTCTATTGTTTGGAAGAGCTTAAGCAGAATTGAATTTCTTGAATGTTTGGTAGAATTCAGCTGTGAAACCATCTGGTCCTGGGCTCTTCTTAGTTGGGAGGTTTTTGATGACTGAGTCTATCTCTTTACTTGTAATTGGACTGTTGAGTTCATCAATTTCTTCTTTCATCAATGTAGGCTGTTTGTGAGTTTCTAGAAACTTGTCCATTTCCTCTAAATTATCATTCTTCTATGCATATAATTTTTAAAAGCATCCTCTTATGATACTCTTTATTTCTGTGTGTTCAGTAGTGATATCCCCTTGCTCATTCCTTATTTTGTGTATTTGCATCTGTTCTCTCTTTTTCTTTGTTAGTCTGGCTAAGGGTTTGTCAATTTTATTGATATTCTCGAAGACCAGCTTTTGGTTTTGTTTATTTTTTCTAGTGCTTTCTTATTCTCTATTTCATTTAGTTCTGCCATAATCTTTGCTATTTCCTTCTTTCTACTTGCATTTAGTTTAGTTTGTTGTTCTTTTTCTAATTCCTCCAAGTGTGCAGTTAGGTCTTCAATTTTAGCTCTTTCTTCTTTTTTAATATATGTATTTATAGCTAAGAACTTCACTCTGAGGACTGCTTTTGCTGCATCCAATAGGTTTTGATATGTTGTGTTGTCATTTTCATTAGTTTCAAGGTAGTTACTAATTTCTTTTGAGATTTCCTCCTTGACCCACTGTTTGTCTATGAGTGCGTTTTTTAACTTCTATGTCCTTGTACCCAACCTGTTTCTCTGTCCCTTAGTGATTTCCAATTTCATTCCTTTATGGTCAGAGAAATTATTTTGTATAGTCTCAAACTTTCTGAATTCATTGAGAGTTGTACTGTGGTGTAGCATGTGGTCTATCTTGGAGTATGATCCATGTGCACTTGAGAAGAATGTAAATCCTGCTGTATTTGGGTGTAGTGTTCTGTATATGTCTATTAATTCCAGGTCCTCTAATGTATTGTTGAAAGCCTTTGTTTCTTTATTGATTCTCTGTCTGCATGTTCTGTCTAATGCTGTTAGTGGTGTATTAAAGTCCCCCGCTATAATTGTAGAGGCATTTATTTCTCTACTTAGTTTTTCTAGGGTTTGCCTCATGTATTTTGAGGTACCCCGATTAGGTGCATAAATGTTTATAATAGTTCTCTCTTCTTGAGAGATTATCCCTTTTACTAATATATAGTGTCCATCTTTGTCTCGTACAGTAGTTTTGCATTTAAAGTCTATTTTGTCTGATATTAGAATAGCTACTCCTGCCCTTTTTTGGCTATCATTAGCTTGTAAAATTGTTTTCCACCTATTCACTTTCAGCCTCCTTGAATCCCTAGGTCGAAGGTGGGTTTCTTGTAGACAGCATATAGATGGATCATAGTTCCTTATCCATTCTGCCAATCTGTGTCTCTTGAATGGCGAATTTAATCCATTAACATTCAGTGTTAATACTCAAAACGAATTTCTTACTTCAGCCATTTTTTCTTTGAGTTAATATATGTCATATGCTATTTTGCTTCCATTTTTGTCTTTTAAGTTGTTTTTAAATTCTCCTCCAACTCTCTCTCTCTTGTTTTTTCCTTTCAACTTGTAGAACTTCCTTTAGCATTTCTTGAAGTGCAGGTCTCTTATTGACATACTCTCTTAATTTCTGTTTATCTGTGAGTATATTGACCTCTCCATCATTTTTGAATGCCAGTTTTGCTGGATAGAGAATTCATGCTTGGAAGTTTTTTTCTTTTAGTACTTTGACTATGTTATACCACTGTCTTCTTGCCTCCATAGTTTCAGCTGAGAAATCAGCCCTTAATCTTACTGTGTTTCCTTTGTATGTGATCATTCTCTTTTCTCTTGCTTCTTCAGTATTTTCTCTTTGTCTTGAGCATTGGACATTTTGACAAGTATATGTCTTGGAGTTGGCCTGTTGGGATTTATACTGTTTGGGGTGCACTGTGCTTCCTGGATCTGCACATCCATCTCTCTCAATAGGGTTGGGAAGTTTTCAGCCATTATTTCCTTCAACACTCCTTCTGTTCCCTTTCACTTCTCTTCTCCTTCTGGGATGACCATAATGAATATGTTTGTGTATTTTGTGTTGTCAGTTAATTCCCTGTGTCCCTGCTGGATTTTTTCTATCTTTTTGTCTATCTGTTCTACTATCTGTTTGATTTCAGAAGTATTTTCTTCCACATCACTAATTCTTTCTTCGGCCTCTTCAAATCTGCTCTTATGTGAATCCAGTGTCTTTTTTATTTCTTGGATTTTGCCATTGTTCACCATCATACCTGTTATCTTTTTGTGTATGTTTATAATTTCTTAAGTATGTTCTCCAGGTGTCTTCTTTATATTCTTAATCTCTTCCTTCACTTCTTTAAGTTGGTCCATGATATTTGTTTGGAAAGCTTTGATTAGTTGTTCAATGATCTGCTTCAATTCCTGGTTTTTAGTTTGCTCATTGGATTGGTCCATATTTTCCTGTTTCTCAGTGTGGTTTGTAATTTTTTGTTGCCCTCTAGTCATCATTTTATCTTGATGGATTTATTCGGTTGATTAGCTTCTGTCTCTGTTATAGAGTTTTATTTAGTTGGTGGTTCTGTGTGTGTGTAAAGTTTTCTCTTTGATACTTTTTCTTCTTATTTTATTTCCTTGCTTATATCTATGTTCCTTTGAAGGCAAAAGATTAGGTCTGGAGGAATCGAAAGATGTGAGAAAGGAAGAATGATAATAGTAATATTGAGAAAAGTTAGAAGAGGGGCCAAAGAAGACTTAAGGAAATGAATACTTAACTCATGTAGGCAGTGTAGAGTAATTGGGAAAAAAGTGGAGTACCCACAATGGACTGGGAAACCAAATAAAGGAATATGTATATAATGATTTAGAAGGCTAGAATTATGAGGAGGGAGAAAAAGAGTTAAGAAAGGACTGAAAGGAAAAAGTTAATATTAATAAAAAAAGAAGAAAACAAAATAGATAGAATTGAAATTGACATCCTTAAGTTGTGGGCACATGAAATAATGTGGTATATATGAGCCACAGCAGAAAGCAGAAAGATGAAGGAACAATAAGAGATAGTTTGGAATACAAACTCAATATAGACAGGGAATGGAAAATCACTGAAGAAGAAGCACCGCAAAGAAGAGACAAGCTAGCAGCACCTAATTAAAAAAAAATGAAAGAAGAAAGACAGGGCGCAGGAAAAAGGAAATAAAAACAAGAGACAGCAAATAAACAGAGAAAAAAACAAATAACCACACAGGCAAGCAGTCAAAGAGAGCTAAGGGGGTTCAGTGTTCCTCCTAGGGTCCTTGTGAATCCTCTCAGCCTGCTTGTGTTTATCAATCAATTTCCATGCAGGGTTGTCTCTGCAGGTTTTGAAGCAGCTTTTAGCTATTAAACTAAATTAAAAAGAAGAATTTATTTTTCATTTTTTAAAGTGACTGTCTTTTTTTTTCTTTTTCTTTTTTTTTTTTTT
>JAQZBX010091237.1:0-12413 GCA_029593785.1 Cabassous unicinctus
CTTGAAAGTATGTTAGTTGGTGTGTGTGTGTGTGTGTGTGTGTGTGTGTGTGTGATGTATACACCAAAGAGACAGAGGGAGGGAAGTAGAGAGGGGTAAGAATGAGGTGAGAGAAAGAGAGCGAGCAGGAGATAATCTACTTTTTGCTGTTGTCAATCTAGGCTGAGGTAAACCTGGGTCCTGTTACTTCACCTTGGACAGAATTGAGTATCTGTTTATATCGTTTATATATTTATATATATTTATGTATGTGTTATTTTAATATTTATATATTATTTATATATATTGGGGGAACTGTCTGAGTAGCAGGAAGGCTAGCATTTCCTTTAGGAAATTCTAGTCTTTTTTAAGTATTGGTTTAACTTCGGGCTTCCACAGGTATGATCAATATCATAAATTCATTGCTTCTCATTGCAACACAGTTAATGATGGCAATTTAATCTAAATTTCATATTGGTAAAATTGGTCTATAATTGGTGTAGGTTTTTGCAATGACATCAAAATGTTCAAGAAGAAATTTCTATATTTCAATAGCTTTTTTGAAGTATAGTCTCATTCTTTGAAAGGAAAATTCAGTCAAAGATGGCACTTTGTTTCTTCAAATAGCTCCACTTTGTTCTCAGCTTTTTCTATTCTGTACTCAAAAATCTTCTTTGATTCTATGATCTAAATGACTTTTGGGGAAGCGGGTGTGGCTCAGTGGATAGAGCCCCCGTTTACCATATGGGAGGCCCGGGTTCGCGTCCTGAGGCCTCCTTGTGAGGGCAAGCCAGCCTGAGCGGTGCAGTGGGCTGATGCAGCAACCTCACAGCAGGAAGCGGGTGTGGTGCAATGGATAGAGCACTTGTTTACCATATGAGAGGCCCCGGGTTCGCCTTCTGGCACCTCCTTGTGAGGGCAGGCCGGCTCCCACCGCGTCGTGGGCTGATGCGGCAAGACCTCACAGCAAGGGGAAGATAAGCAGACACAGAAAAAAGACACGCAGTGAATGGACACAGCAGCACAAGCAGCAAGGGGGGGATAAATAAAATAAAATAAATAAATCTTAAAAAAAATAAATAAATGACTTTGGTGTCAACCATACATAGACCAGGAGCTGAAATTCCATATTTCCTTTCCAGGAACCCACAGCCCTACAAATATATATCTTTCATTATTCTTAAAAAAATATCAAAAGTATCATTATCTCCATGTTTGAGTGCAGAGGTTTCAGATTTTTCTTTATTAATTACTATAGTAATTGTCAAACTTCTTTTAAGATGATAAAGGTAGACTGAAGATCTCCAAATTCGTTCCACACTGCCACATTCTCATATTGGGGAAGGAAGTTTCCTCCATGCATCAATAACAATTTACTTTTTTCAAAACAACTGAGGCAAATTTTGGATGCCTCCATGACAAAAAGGAAGAAATAGAACATAAAACTTACATCTTTTTTATACAGCATCATATTATGATTCTAGATTTAGAGGTGATTGGGCTCTGTTCTGGTCTGGTTCTTAAAAAATATTTTCCACCAAAGGATTGCAACTTAATTTCATATTTCATGTGCAAACTCTTTTAACTTTTTCTTCTAGTTTATTCTAAGTATTCCTTGTGCTACAGTAACTACTACTGTTGCAGTTTTAATTGTAGCTTATATTTTCATCGTATATGTGAGATGTAATAATAATAGTTGATATATATATTGCTATGTGTGTATATCTATACCTATCTATCTATTTATATATATATATATATAGTTATTTAATCCACACTGCAATTCTAGGAGATAGGTAGTATTGTTATCTCCAATTTACAGATAAGGAACATATGTAGTTCAAAAATGAAAAAAAAAATAGTGATAGTGAAAAGCATAACTGAAAAGTATATGTTTGTTGACCTGTGTTGGAGGAAGATTGTAATTGCTGCTAGAATTGAGTGTAAAAGCATTCACATATTGATAGATTTAAGTAAAATTCATAATGAGAACACTTTGAGACAATGTTGATACATTATTCAAAAATACTCAAGCAACTGTAAATCAGTATAGTAGCTGTGTTATGTAATTGTAATGAAGTTGGTCACTATTATAAGATATTTTGTAAAATATGTATTTTCAATATATCAATTAATTAAAAAATAATAAGTATGTATAATAAAATAAATATATTATCAACTATGTAGCAATTACTGGGAAATTAGATGACTGAGTGATGATTTTAAAAAATAATTTGCCAATTTGAAAGGATTAAAAAAAAACATATTCTCATTTCCTTTGCCCCATTATACTTGAGTTAAGAGTTGTATCACTTTTCATTTTTATTCCTAATCATTTTAGAACAAGGGCTTCTTTTAGAATTCTATATAAATCATGAAAACTATCCATCATATATTTTCACAAAATTTTACTTGTGGGATTTCATAAAATCTCAGAAGCTAATTTAAAGATTCCAGACCAAGAACATTTACTATTTAAAAAGTATATTATCTGTTTTTATGCCATTTATTAATCTCTTTCAGCATCCAAGAAAAAGCAACGTAGATTAAATAGAAATGTAAAGTAACTACAGGATTCATGGCCTGGCTGACACATGGAAAGCCCAAGGTTTAAAGTCTTTTGGACATACAACTATCAAGTCTCGTACAACTATAGGTTCAAATAGAAGGGAAGAAGGCCATGTGCAGGGAAACCAAAACTGAGTCCAACTCTATCACACTGGGGAGCATAAATTCCAAAGTAAGGCCCAGTGGCAGTGTGACAAACTCCTGAGCTTTCAGCCCTCCCTATAATGTCTGGAGGTCTCCAGAGCCCTAAATAGCCACACTATTTGAGGCAATATTTACTGTGGCTGTCAATGAGATTTTATTAAGACATGCATAAGCATAACCTCTGGGCTGACCTCCAGACTCAGTTTGAAGTATCTTAGCCATATGAACTCATTTGTCTTTACCCTTTCCCCCTCTTGGTCAGGGTCTTTTCCAGTTGCATTGCTAGTTGGTACTTGGTAGTGGTCCCTTGGTGCCATGGAGGCTCATCCCCAGGAGTCATGTCTCACAATTGGGTGGAGGTAAAGCATTTATATGCTGAGTTTGGTTTACAGAGAGATCATATTTGAGCACAAGTAGATTCTCAGGGGGTAACTGTTAGGAAACCTATAATACTAGGCAAAGTTTCAACTGCAAAATAAAATTTTCATAAGTATGATCATCAATACCAAGGACCTGTTAATCGTCCATCTTCCATTAGTCATTGCCCGTGAAGTCAGGGGCTTCTTGATGTTCCATTAGATCATGTGGCAGAATGCCCCAGAATGAGAATTGGATATTTTTCTGGTTATTGTGTGGCTCTCCACCCCCTGTGACAATACCCCGTGAAAACTTGAGCTAGTTCATATCCCTTATAAGCATACCCTAGGTGAAACTCCTCCCTAATCTCAATGGAGTTGCAACACATACTCTCCAGTTAACTGGACTCACCCAGGACAACTAACAAGGAGATGATGATGGACAACGACCATCCCAAGGAACTGAGAGAGTCTACAACTGCAAACAATTAGTCCCATCCATCTGCTGCATGGTATCTAAGCCCCTTCTCAATTCGAGGGGAAGTGAGCATCACCAACCCAGAATCCTCAGGATTGGGGAATGAATGATGGACTACAGTAGACTTATTATTATTCTACTACAGACTTATTGTTATTTTGGCAATGGAAGTACTTTTGTCATTGATGTGGAGACAGTGGCCACCAGAATTTCTGAGGCGAGGGAGAGGGAAAAACAGGTGTAATATAGGGGTATTTTGGGGACATTGGAATTGTCCTGAATGACATTGCATTGACAGATACAGGCCATTATATATTTTATCATAACTTAGAAAATTGTGTGGGAGAGAGTTTAAAGTATAATGTAACATAAAATCCACACTTAGTGGCAATGCTACAATATGTATTCATCATTTGTAACAAATGTACCACACTAATGAAGGTTGTTGTTAGTGTAGGAATGGGTGAGAAAGGCAGTGAGTGAAGCATATGAGAAATCCCTAAATTTTTATTGTAACATTTACTTAATCTAAGTATCTTTTTTAAAAACTTAAAAAAAAAAACGAAACTGCAGGAATGGCTGAGAAGTGGTAGTGTTTGATATATATCAGCAGCATTTGAGGATCTCCACTAAATAAGTGCATCCACTAGTCAAAAAAGAAATGGGTTAGGTATATTACATATTTATGCTGAATATATAATTTATGTTGAATAATTACAGAGATTTCTTAAGGCAAGATTTTCAAAACAATGCAATCAAGTGTTAGGAATACCTTTTCAGATGAAACTTTAGAATTAAGGGTGACTTTGCTTTTGAGGAGGGCAATAGATATTTTGTTTGGAAGCAATATGAAGACCTAATTCACAGGCCCTCAAACTTTTACCTAGGGACTGACTTCATTAGAATCGGTTTGGAAACTTAAAAACAAATGAATCCTTCCCCACACTCATCTTACTCATAGACATTTTTCAAGAGTCATATTAATTAAGAATGAGGTTTGACCCAGGAATCAGTATTAAAAGCAAAGTAAAACAAAACTTCCCCAGGTGATTCTAGTGTATGGGGAAGTTTGGCAAGCACTGACCTAATTGATCTCCAGGGTCCTTTTCATTTTTCAAAAAGACCACACATTTATATATATTTTTCTAACTTGTTTTTCTGATTTTAAGAATAACTTTATGGCTCGATCAAGGACTTGCAATTTATGGAGATAACATGTAGGAGAAATTCTCACTTCTTTCTTTAAATAATACAAAGGCAAAGGTATTTCTCAAGGTTCACCTGAAGACCTAGTCTAGGATTCTCTTTTGTTTCTAATAAATAAGAATGAGGTACATAGATTTAGAAATAAATTGGTCTTCCTGTTGAGTGTACTCAGAAACTTGAATAAATATAGTATATACTAAGAAGCATTCTAGTAAAAATCTACACTTCCCTCAAAGTTCCTTTTAAGAGAAAAATCTGCTTTCTTAATTTTTCAGTGAGTCTTCCTTTGGAATCTGCTGGATCTCAAATAAGGTACCTGATTTTATAAAATCATAACTTTTTCTGAAGATTTGCTTTAGTTCACAAAAGTTTCTCATTGTTTTCTACTAATTCTCTCATATAGTCATCACTAATTGAGTACTCTCTATTTTCCAGTTTCCACATGTTTCATTTATTTACAAACATAATATAATTTAATCATGATAACAACAATCTTATAGATATTCTAAACCATGTTTGGCTAATGTAAAAAACAGAGGCCCATGGAATTTAAACAATTTTTCCAGTATTACTCAGTGAGTTGTAGTGCTTGGATTAAAACTCAGATTTATGTGGATTTAAAAACCATGCTTTTTATCAATAAAATACTATGCCTTCATAAAAGAAATATTAAAAGAGGCTAAATCTGTTTCATGTCTTCTGAATTTATTTGGGTTTTAATTTCATGGGAAATTCAGGTAAAAATATGTAACTTCAAATATGACATTAAGTATATAGAGAGGAAGGAATTTTTATTTAATTTAAAAATTAAATATAGTAACAAACAACATAATTATAACGTAAAACAAGGTTCTTATTTCTCACTTGGATTTATTTTTTATAGCCTTTAAATTAGTAATATTTTATCAGCATGCCTTTTTATGTATTTGAATTTAAGCATTCATAGTTATAAAAACAGATAATTTAAAAAGCAGAGCATACACAATATATTTATGGTTTTGCTCTATATATTTCATTAATGTCTTCTCTTTCATTAACAACGTGTCCAAGAAAATTACTCCCTATTGGGAAAGTTGATATTTTACTTCAAACATAGTACTCCTACAAAAACAAAAATAAATCTATAGGTAAGATATTAGCCCTTTGACTGTAAAAGGAAAAGACCTGTTTGGTTTTACTGCTAAATCAGAAACACCTGCGATCAGAGAGTAGTAGTGGATGAAGCAAGAGGTAGAAATAGAGCAGTGTATAATTAAAAAGCAAGAGTTTGACTTATCACTTCTGATGCCTTTCTTCAAAACTGGACTTCATTCTTACTAAGAAACAGCAATCCCATATTACCTCATTTCTTTACATAGGAGAATGTTTAAAGATAATCAAATTCATTGTATTTTTTACTGGGAAAAGGAATTGCTCTGTTTACCCAACTTTCCATTTCTAAAACAAAAAAATCATTAAAAATGTTGTGTACTAATATGTATTAAGTCTTAAGATATTCTAGTCAATTGGAATATTGATTTTCACACTCAGTTTCAGGTAATACTCCGAACGTTTCCATAAGTGGGTGTTGTGAGTAACTCCCATTTAACAGAAGAGGACTTGGGGATATTGAAAGAGTCAATAGTCACCTTGAGGTCTTTCAGACTGAAAGAGGCAAACTTTGGATTTCAGTCCATCTGATTCCAAGGCTCTTGACGTTGGCATAAAATAAATGATAACTGATAGCTTGTCATGACTTAAGACGGTCTTTGCCATCCACTTTCCTACATAATACTGAAGCAATATGTTAAAAAATATATAAACAATCACACTGTAGTTGGACATTGATTAGTTCCAAATGCAAAGCCATGCTGTCAGACCCATTGCAAAAAAAAACCCAATTTATATTAGATTTTTTTTTCTCTTTGGAATCTTCAGGATTAGGACATCGACATGAGAAATTATAAAATTCTTGACCCCATGCAGTAAGTATTGTTCAAAAATACAAACAGCATCAACCAAGTAAGAAAAGATATGAACATACAAATATAATATAATAAATATTTTTGTGTCTATCAAAGGTTGCTTAATAGCAAGTATAATGATCTGGTGCAAGCTGAGAAAATATGTTCACAATATATATACTTACAATGACAAACATGTATAATGAACTCCAACAAATATATAAGAAAGGCACAACCAAACCAAAATTATATAGGCAAAATATATCAATACACATTTCACAGAAGAGCAAGCAATCCTCAGTAATATATAGGGAGATTTTATATCAATAGACGTCAGAGAATTGGAAATCAAGACCACAAGAAAATCTCATTTTACAACTATTCAGTTGGGGAAAAAATGAAAAAAATTCCAGACCATAACAAAGCTGGAGAGGATATAATCTACAGCCCACATTCTCAATGGAGAAAATGATTCACCTAATATGATAAAAAATAGTGTTTTGGGTGTGACAAAATAATTTTATCCATTTAGGTATAATACTCTTTTTCTGTAACATTATTCTTATGCATATATTCAAATAAAAATATTTAACTTTTATTGAACTTTATCATTCACACATGAACATCCATAAGCAATAAGTGCATAGTAAAAGTTGTGAACTTACAAAATAAACATGCATATGATCTACAGGGCTCCAATACAGTACACACAACTAGCACATGCACTGATGTAGAAAAATTGTTACAAAATGAAAGAGCATCATCAAAACAATACTACTAACTATAGCCAATATCTAACATTTGGTGTATTATTCCCCCCAACTAGTTATTAGCACCCTATATTAGTATTATACATTTGTTATAATTAATGAGAGAATGTTCTCATATTTGTTTACTGTGGCTGAAAGGGGTAGTCTATGGATGTAATATTTCAATTCAAAGGAAGCTAGAGAATAATGTTGGGACTGTGTAACAGTGATTTTAGTGGCGGAAGAAAACTGTGGTTAATAGTCTAAGAAGATTGTAATTAATAGTATAAGTTTTTATTTTATAAAATAATAAGAATATGATGATACATGGGAAAATTACAACTAACATAACATGGTTTATAGTTAACAATAACATTCTAATATTTTTGCAGCAATGGCAAAGCAGATTATATAAATTTTAAGGGACCGTAGGGGTGTATAAAGGGGTACGGGATTTTCCCTTTTAGAGTAATGAAAACCTTCTAAAATTGACTGCACAACTCTGATGAAAGTGAGAGCCACTGAGTGTGCACTTTGAATGGATGTTACAATGCATGGGACTGTATAATACAATGAATCCTGTGGTAGAAGATGGATTATGGTTAACCAAAGAAATAAAATATTTTTTTATATGGCTACCACATCTAAACATATACAGAATATTATGTGGTATTAAAATATCGTGGTGGTGAATAGAAAAAAAAACCTATTAAAAGGGCACTTGGGGTGTGGTAATTAAAAATGAGGTTGAGTCTGCAGGTGGTTTATAGGATCTATTTTATATTGTAGTTGGTAATAATTGAAAATAATTTGGGAATTTGGCATTATTTTATAACCCAGTGAATCCACTCCTGAATACGTACCAAAGAGAATGTCTTGCACTTGTAGGGGGAGAGATATGTATATGAATATTCTTAATGGCAGAGTTAACAAAATAAAAATTCTGGAAGCAATCAAATGTCCATCAGTAGAGTTTTTGATAGATGAAAAATGGTGTATTCAGACAATAGACTATTAGGCAACAAATGAATTATGGATACACACCTACAATAAGAGTTATACTAAGCAATAATATATTAAGGGGGGAAAGACCCAACAGTTTACATATAGAATGTTTTATTTTGAAAACTTAAGTCCAAATTTATTGGATTTCATTACTTTTTCCTTAAAATTCTTTTTCTGTTCCAGGATCTCATCCAGAACACCACATTATATTTCACTGTCATGACTCTTAGCTCTAGACTGTGACAGTTACTCCACCTTCTCCTGTTTGTCAGTTTTTTTTAAATCAGAGATTTTTTTTCAGTTTGTTAGTAGTCTATTCACATTTGGGAATCAAGCAAAAATACTGAATTAACATGCATTTCTTGAATGGCTAATGATGGTGATCACAATATCATTTTTTTAAAAATTTTGGTAGAAAAGTTGTGGGTTTACAGACCCATCATACACAACAGGATTCCCATATACGATCAAACTACCTACAGCTTGCACTGATGTGGAGAATTTGTTACAATTGAGGATAACATTTTTGGTAATTTTAGTAATTTGTAACTGTATTTATTTTTGTTACAATTGATGAAGAAGTATTAAAATAGTACTATTAACTACTGTCCATAGTTTAATTAAGGGTATTTTTTCCATATACTACCCAACATTACCACCTTATATTAGTGTTGTACATTTCTTATAATTCATTAAAGAACATTCTTATACTTGTATTAGCTATAGTCTATCATCTACAATAGGGCTCACTGTAATTTTATACAGTTCTATGTTTTATCTTTTAATTTTTATTTTAGTAACATATATGACTTAAAGTTTCCCCTTTTAACCACATTCACCTACATAATTCAGTGCTGTTAATTACATTCACAATAATGTGCTACCATAACCAACATACATTTCCCAACCTTTACAATTAACCAAAATAGAACTACTGTACAAATTAAGCATCAACCCCCCATTCACTAGCAGCAATCTATCTGCTGGTAACTCATATTCTAGATTCTAAAGCTGTGAATTTGCTTATAATAATTAGTTCATATCATCGAGCAAATAAAATATTTGTCTCTTTGTATCTGGCTTATTTTACTCAGCATAATGTTCTCAAGGTTCATCCAGGTTGTTGCATGCATCAGGACTTTATTCTTTTTTATGGCTGGAAAATATTCCATTGTATGTATATACTGCATTTTTTTACCCGTTCATTGAGTGATGGCCACATGGGTTGCTTTATTCTTTTGGCAATTGAGAATAATGCCCACTATGAACATAAATCTGAAGATATCTATTCAAGTCCCTGCTTTCAATTCTTCTGGGTGTATACCTAGCAGTGGATTGCTGGGTCATAAGTCTATACTTAGCTTCCTGAGGAACTGCCAAACTGTCTTCCACAGCAGATGCACTGTTTTACATTCCCACTAGTGATGAATGAAATCTGCTATTTTTCTACATCCTTTCTAACACTTGCAGTTTTCTATTTTTTGAAGAGAAGGCATTCTAATGGGTGTGAAATGATGTGTCATTTTGGTCCTGGTTTGCATTTCCCTAATTGATAGTGATGTTGAGCATCTTTTCATGTGTTTTTCAGTCATTTATATTTCCTCTTAGGAGAAGTGTACCTTCAAGTCTTTTGTCTATTTTTTAATTGGGTTGCATGTCTTTTTATTTTTTGTTGTAGTATTCTTTGTATATTCTGGATAGCAAACCCTTTTCAGATATGTGGTTTCCAAATATTTTCTCATTTGAGTAGGTGGTCTTTTGATTTAAATGACAAAGTCTTTTGATGCAACAAGAGTTTTTAATTTTGACGATGTCCCATTTATCTATTTTTTATTTTGTTGTTTATGCTCTGTAGTAAAGTTCAAGAAACCATTACCTAACACAAGATCCTGAAGATGTATCCTTACATTCCCTTCTATGGTTGTATAGGCCTGGTTCTTACATTTAGGTTTTTCATCTATTTTACTTAATTTCTGTGTATGGGTTGAGATACAGGTCCTATTTCATTCTTTTCATATGGATTTACAGTCATCCCAGCACCATTTGATGAATAGACTATTCAATCCCAGTTGAGTGGTCCTAGCAGCCATACAAAAAATCAATTGATCATTGATGTGAGGGTCTATTTCTAAATTCTCAATATGATTCTTACAGTCAATATATCTATGCTTGTGCCAATACCATGCTGTTTTGACTACCATTGCTGTGTAAAATACTTGAAAGTCAGGAAGTATTAGTCCTCCAACATCATTCTTCTTTATCAAGGTAGCTTTGGCTATTCAGGTCTCCCTCTTCCAAATAAATAAGATATTTGGCTTATACATTTCTGCAAAGAAGTCTGTTGGAATTTTGATTGGGTTTGTGATGAATCTGTAAATTATTTTGGCAATAGAATTGACATTTTTAATGATATTTAGTCTTCCAATGCATGAACAAGGAATGTCCTTCCATTTATTTGGTCTATTTTATTTCTTTTAGCAATGTTTATTTGTTTCCTGTGCACATGTCCTTTACATCCTTGTTTAAATTTATTCAAAGATATTTGATTCTTTTAGTTGCTATTGTAAGGGGAATTGATCTCTTGATTTCTTCCAAATATTGTTCATTACTAGTCCTAAGAATTACTACCAATTTTTGCATGTTGCTCTTGTACCCTGCCACTTTGCTGAATTGATTTATTTCTCTAGTTGCTTTGCTGTAGGTTTTTTAAAATAGTAGTTTTTATATATAGGATCATGTCTTCTGCAAATAGTGAAAGTTTTACTTCTTCCTTTCTAATTTGGATGTGTTTTATTGCTTTTTATAGCCTGACTGCTCTGGTTTGAACTTCCAGTGCTGAATAACTGTGGTGACAGGGGCATCCTTGTCATGTTCCAGATTTTAGAGGGAAAGGTTTCAGTCTTTCACCATTGAGTGTGATGTTGGCAGTAGGCTTTTCAAATATGACCTTTAATGTGTTGAGGAAATTATCCCCTATTCTTATTTTTCTAAGTGTTTTTATCAAGAAAGAATGCTGGGTTTTTCAAATGTCTTTTCTGCATCAATGGACATAATCATGTAGTTTTTTCCTATTGTTTTTAAATGTGTTGTATTACATTAATTAATTTTCTTATGTTGAACTACCCTTGTATAACTGGGATAAGACCCATTTGATCATGGTGTATAATGTTTTAATATGCTGTTGGATGCCATTGCAATTATTTTTTGAGATTTTTGCATCTATATTCATAAGAAAAATTGGTCTGTAATTTACTTTTCTTGAAGTATCTTTATCTCGATTTTGGTATTAAGGTGATGTTGGCTTCACAGGAGTTAGGTACTGTTTTCTCTTCTTCAATTTTTTTGGAAGAGTTTCAACACAATTGGTTGTAATTCTTCTTGGAAGGATTGGTAGAATTCACTACTGAACCCATCTGGTCCTTGGGTCTTCTTAGTTGGGTGATTTTTGATGACTAATTCAATTCCTTTATTGCTTTCTTGCCTCCATTTTTTCTGATGAGAAATCAACACTTAGTCTTATTTGGATCCTTTTTATGTGATGAATCCCTTTACTCTTGCTGCTTTTAGAATTCTCACTTTTCTTTGATGTTTGACATTTTGATTAGTATGTGTCTCAGGGTAGGTCTGTTAGAATTCATTATGTTTGGAATATGTTGCATTTCTTGGACATTAATAAGTATATCTTTCATAAAAGTTAGAAAATTTTCAGCCATTATTTCTTCAGATATTCTTTCTGCCTCTTTTCCTTCTCTTCTTCTCCAGGGATATCCATGATGCATATGTTTGTGTGCTTCATGCTGTCACTCAAATCTCAGGGACATTGCTCAATTTTTTCCTATTATTTTTCTATCTGTTCCTCTGACTTATGATTTTGATTGTCATCTCTTGTAGTTTTCTGATTCTTTCTTCTGCCTGTTCAGATCTGCTGTTGCAGGCCTCTATGTTAATCTGTACTATGGTGCCTTTCATCCCCACAATATATGTT
>JAQZBX010091238.1:0-12419 GCA_029593785.1 Cabassous unicinctus
TTCTATTCCACTGATCAATGTGTCTCTCTTTATGCCAGTACCATGCTGTTTTGACCACTGTAGCTTTGTAATATGTTTCAAGGTCAGGCAGTGAAATTCCTCCCACATTGCTCTTCTTTTTCAGACTGCTTTTGGCTATTCGGGTGCACTTACCCTTCCAGATGAATTTGGTAATTGCCTTCTCTAATTCTGTAAAGTATTGCTTGCTCTTTTGAATAAAATTTAAATATGCCCTAACAAACATGAAATTTCACGATGAAACTTTCTATTAACTGGACTCAACACTCAAAGCTAATTCAAAGAAGATCCATTTTTATCCTTTCTTGTTGGTTCCACCCCCCACTTTTTTTTTCTTCTTTATGGGTTGGAATACAAATAAACTGGTTATCTCCACCAAAACAAAGAAAGTTAATTGCATTCCAACTTGATTCCTAAGTGTTTTGTAGAAGGACCGTTTTAAGGAATGAACAATTTGGCATGAATGTGACTAAGCATTTGTAACACAGACAATACCTACTTTTTCAAGAGCCATTTTTATCCCTCAATTCATGTTATAGTTGAAAAAAGTAGCCCAATTAAGAATTGTTTTAATATTCCAAACAAAATTTTCAGTGTTAAAAAGAAAAGAAAAGAAAAGAAAAGAAAAGAAAATCAAACCCAAGTGCCAGGATAACAAGTCACTTTTCATTCCTCACCTACATTTCCTTTCCATTGGTTCACAGGGCTGGATCTCCCAGACACAGTTCCTACAACTAACGTTTATTAGCATAGCGCCCTCAAAATAAGCTCCCCACACAACGCACAGGTCTCCAGAATCCCTTATTCATGGATTTGTAACAAAGGATTAGACAGTGTATTCCTCCCAGCCAAGGTTGTGTTGGATCCTGAATTGTGGCTGGGATGCACGTTCAGGATTCCATTCTGCTCTCTTCTCCAACGCCATCCTTTATCAAGGGATGAAGGCACATTTGGTTATATGCACCCACATTTGACCACTGTTGCCCACTTTCTTCAAATTTAGGACCAACGGCATGCCCATGCATGAATTTCTTTTATGAGTATTTAGAATATGGTATTCACAAGCCAGGTTTTGAAAAGCTTCCCCCAGAACGATGGTGCTATTTATCGTCAACATAAACACGGGTAAAATGCAGTTTGTTCTGACAGGACACTTGTTAGTGATAGGAGATCACCAGCTCCAACAGTCAACTTTTGGGAATTTTAAGCAATATATATGAATTCCTGAACTGAGTTTTCTTTTTCAGAAATTTGCCCCTAAAACAAAGGTACGTGCGCTTCATCACTACTTATATTTATGAAGAATGCCACTTGATCTTAAACGGAAGGAATCTACTGAAGCATTAGCAGATGCTTATATATGATATGCACCATAAACACAAACGAGAGCCAATTTGTCACCTTGTAGTTCTCACAGGAGAGTTTCTGTATAAAAGCTGTGATCATTTCCATAGAGAATACAATGATCACTCAACAGTTCCCTGTTTGCACAAAAGCTATAAGCAGGGTGGGTAAAATAAAGACCATCCACACTCTTACCCAAAAGATTTTTACCAAGAATGGTAAATGTTTTTCTGTAGTCCCTACTATCAGTGATTAATTATCCATATTAGGACATTGCAGGAATGGAGATGGCTCCAAGGAACCCCACTGGCATTTGGCTTTGCAGTATGGTTCTGCACAGATGAGTAGTCATAAAGACGAAACCCGGGAATGCAATGCACAGCGAACCAAATGCTGAAACCTCACTGAAAACCTCTAACCAAGGTGGAAATGTTAGTTTCCTCCTTTGCCCTCCGAGCTCCTCTGAGCTCCTCCTCGGCTCAACGCCCCTTTGCTCCCACACGCCATGCTGTTCAAGCACAGCCTCCACTCCTTGAACTGATACACATCATCCACCTAAATCAACAGCGTTGGCTCATCTCCCTATGGTGGCAAAGACCTCCATGAGCTGCGAGCGCCGAGAGTAAAGGGCTGATTTTAAATGAAGTGATAAATCCAGGCGGCCAAGCAAGATTTGTGAAGGGCAATGCAGATGTAGCTGTACTAGCTTGAAGTCATGCTGCACTTCTGGCTGATCAGTGTTGGAAAGCATCCACCGTTCTTTTCACTGTCCAGCACAGAATGCGATCACAGGGCACACAGGCAGGGATGTCTCTGGCAAGGACTGGCCAGCTGGACACTGTACTTCTAATACGTTTACTTTGACTTCTTTTGAGGAATACATGGAGAAACAGACAATTGGTTTTGTTAGTTTACAAGTTCCCTCGTTCTCAGTGCATTAGACGTATTTGTACGAAGCGTGTGCTTAGCATCCCCAGGGGAATAAAAGTGTTCACATTCTTTAGCTCTGACTGGGGGTAAGGAGAAGGAAAAATAAGAGGAAATCTACTACTGACCATATGGAAGTTTTGACTGTTATAAATTTAGAAACCGAGACAAGCTGAATCAAATTTGAAATGTACATGTGAAAAATGAGTTAGATGATGGGAGGGAGGACAGAAAGAGAGCCAGGAGAGTGGGACATCTAGCTAAGGTGGGAGTCGGTGGCATTCCAACTAGCATGTGGCGGTTCCTTCCGTAGGGCAGGATGGTCAGACCGGGAGAAGCTGCCGTCACAGTCTGGACATGGGAAAGGTTTGATTCCAGTATGTTTTCAGAAATGTCTTGTTAGTTCATCAGATCGAGCGAACTTCCATGTGCCTCTTCCCCACGTACACTTGTAGGGTTTTTCCCCTGTATGTGGTCTGTGTGCTTTCAAGTGAGAGCTTTTAGTGTAGACTCTGCCGCATCCGTCATAATCGCACCCGTGTATCCTGCGTTTCCTTTGGGTATCTGGAGATTCCACAGGTAAAGGTCTCTTCCCGGGCTGTACAATGACTGAAGGGTGAGTCTCTTGCAACAATGCTTGGGGGAGTGGAGGGGGGGGAGGGGGCGACACTGAGTTCATTAAAGGGGGCGACATTTCTTCAGGATAATAATGTGTTCTCTGTAGTTCGATCCCAGGTTCTATTTTGAAAGTTTTCCTGTAATTGAGGCTTCTCATACGATTCAATTACAGGTCCTTGCATGCTACTATTTGAATTCTCCATCTCCTCCGCCCAGGAGACCATGAGTGGCTGCTGGAGGTGCCTGGTGTACATAGACGGGACGGGCTGCACCGCGACAGGCTGGACGACGCAGTTTCCCTGGGCTTGGGATTCCGTGCGGGGAGAGCGCGGCAGGCGTCACCGCGGCCCGGACAGCGGCCCGCCAGAGGGCTGCACCCCGCGTGGAGGGGCGAGCACTTCTCCAGGGGGGGAGGGGCTGGAAGAGGGCATGCTCAGCCGGGGCGAGGCTCCCCTGGGCGACGACTGGAATTTCCGCGAGGAAGGGCGAGTCCCGGGCGGAGGGGGTGAGCTCCGCCAGCTCAGGGCGCGGGCCACCCGCTCCGTCTGCATTCCGGGCGCGAGGCCTCGCGCAGGCTGGAGGAACCTGCCGGGTAGTGGCGTGGAGTGGATGCCTGCGTACGTGCTGGGCTTCCTCGGCTCCATGTAATTGGATGGGCGTGACACCGAGACCGGGTCCTTGGCCTCCTGCTTGACAGGAACCAGGGCAAACAGGAGCCTTCTCTTTAGTTAAACCTTCTAAGGTGCTCTGGTGTTCGGCTTTGAGAACCGCGGTGCTGAACGCAGCAGACAAGAAATAAAGGCCCAGCCCGGGTCTTCCTTGACCCCCGCGAACGCAGTAACGTCAGTGTTCCACTCGGACCGGCGGGGGCGGCCGCAAGGGGCGGGACCCGGACAGGCGCGGCTCGGCGGGGCGGACGTGGACTCGGTGCCGCTGCGCACTGGCTCTTGGCACCAGCCCCGCGCAGTCACATGACGCCGGCGCAGCTCGCTCCCCCGACTGCCTCTTGTGTAGAAAATATTTGCGGTGGAGGCAAGTCGGTATGGGAAAGTGAAGGGGGGTCTCATTCTGATTCTGCTGCTGCCCAGCCTGGGGAGTTAGTAACTTGCTCAGCGCCTCGTCTTCCTCCTCAGAAAAAACCCTCACAGTCCCTTCCCTTTCTAACTTCCTACACTTCTGCAGGCCGGGAGTACTAGTGAACCTCAAAGCAAGGGGGCAAACAAACTAAAACCCTCGAGTGTCCCCTCCTAACAATAAACCAAAGTCTAGTAGGCACTGTACACCATCCCGTATATTCATGATACATAAGTATACTGCACACATCACATACATACCCATATGATACACACATCACATACACCTACAGAGTGAAGCACACTGCACGTACATATGATATAAAACCACACATGACAAATACATCATTTGTGGGGTGCAAGCATCAAACACTGCATGTATGCATATATGATAATGCATCATACATGCACAGTGATACACACATCATATATAGACGTTATGCACATTTCATGAATGCACACATATGTGGACACACACATGCATCAGCCTGCACTGGAGGGGATTCATATAGCAGATACAGAGTAGAGGTTCATGAGGTGGGCTCTGCGGTCAGACACCTTCCTATGTTTGCGTTTTGGCTATACCTCTTTTAAACTGGACCACTTTGGGCCTTTTACTCAACCTCACTGAGCCTCAATTTTGTCTTCTTTTTAATTATGTACAAATCATAGTGTTAGTATTAAGATTAAATGAGATAATATGTAAAAAAAAAATACTCCTATCAGTGCCTGGTACCTTGTAAATACTCTATACATGCTAATACCACCGTCTTATTTAGTTCTCCCACAATCCCTATAAAGTAGGGACTACTGTCTCCATATTACTTATGTGGAAACTGAAGGTCAAAGACACTGAGTAATTTGCCTAGTGCCATCATGGGTTCTGATGACAACTTTTCTGGTCAGAGTAGGCAGTTTGTGGCATTCTCCACGGAGAAAATCATCAGCAGGCAACGTGTCCCTTCTCGCTGAGTTGGGAGCTGACTTTTTCTTCCAAGCTGGCTCCAGCTTCACCCCCGGGGCCAGGCCAGCTCTCTGCAGCATGTTCTCTCCTGTCCTGCAGGCAGCAGGAATGATGCCTGTTTCCAAATAACTCTGAGGGTGCAGAGGGAGATGTAGGCGCCAATTTGCCAAGGCCAATTTGCAGAAAACTTAGGTCACTAAATATTGACTAAACCAACACCTGCGGTGTACCAGGTGAGCTGAAAGTAACTTCATGTCAGAGTTCCAGTTCAAACGTTGGGAGATTGTACCAGATGACTGTAATGGTTAATTTTTTGTGCCAACTTGGCTAGGTTGTGGCATCCAGTTGTTTGGTCAAACACTGGCCTAGATGTTGCTGGGGAGGTATTTTGTAGCTGGGATGAGCATCTACAATATTTGACTGTAAGTAAAGGAGATTATCCTCACTAATGGGGGGAGAGGGGCTCATCCAATCCGGTGGAGGCCTTAAGAACAAAGAGCCAGGGCTCCAGAGAGAGGAAGAAAATCTGCATCAAGACCCGGACCTCAAATTCCCTCGGAATTTTCAGACTTCCCTCTGGATTTCGGACTCATTTTACTGCGCTTGTGTGTGTGAAGGAGTGAGCATTAGTCCATTAGTCCAGCATGTAAGGTAAGAGAAGTGAATTTCAGGAAAGAATGCACACTCCAGGGAGCACAGAAACAAGAAACACATGAATGCTCAGGCTAGTGCCAGCAGAGGGCGCTGGCGGGGCACAAAATGAACATTTTACGAAACGACCTCAGACGCAAGCTTTTGAGAGGGAAAATGTAGTAACTGTCGAGATCCGCTTGGAGGTCTGAAGCCACTGGTTCCTCCTGCCGCATGCAGATCCGTCTGGGTTTCAGTGATTTCCTGCAATGGTCGTGTGAATTTCAGGCAGCCTCCTAAAGCAGACACCTGACATTAGCTCCTGTGCCCGAGCAGGCTGGGGAAGGGGCCCCAGTTTTCACTGGAGGACGTTCAGCAGCCTCTGGCTGCTCTCCTGAGGTACCTACCTGCATGGATGGATTCGTCCGGTGTCTCTACTTTCTTTCTTGCCCAGCTTTATACAAAACTATTGTGTTCCCTAAAAATTTTTTTACCCAAAATGCCAATCCAAAGGAGTCACATTTTCTTTTCTTCATGTGGGCACCTTAAAAACAAGGTAACAAGTACCCGGGAGCCCAGATATAGTAGAGGCGGTGGAGACACAGCAGGCTGCGTGATCCCCGGAGAAGCTTGCCCTCCTCGGCTGGTCCAGCGTGCGCCGGCCTAACCGGGACGTTTGGAAGAGCCCCCGAGCTAGGTCACGGCTAATGCTCCTTTACTACAGGGGCAGAGAGGAAATCCTGCTCTGGCAGGGCCTCTGCGACAGCGTCCTGGGCTCGGAGTCAAGTGACCCACTGGGTCCCAGTCCAGCCTGTCTGGGCCTCAGTTTCCTGCTCCGTTCAATGGCAGGGCTGGACACTAAGATGCCGAGGCGTCTGCCAGTTCCCAAAGGCCTCAGGCAGACATTTGCGAGTGGCGCGGCCGGCTCCGCGCTCAGGAGAGGCCCGTGCGCGAAATGAGAGGCTCGGTCAGCACCAAGGACAAGGGCCGGGCCAGCGGGGCGGAGGCAAGGTGTCTTCCAGCAAACCCGGCGCACGAGCGGGTGTCGGGACCCTGGGGCTCGGGGATGGTGCGGAGAAAGCTGCGTGGGTGGGGGGAAGGGTGGGCGCGGGGGAGGGGCAGCCCCGGGGAATGAGGTAAGGCCGGTGCCCGCAGCGGTCTCACAGCTCCCGCGCCAAGAGGCGGCGGGGGGCGACTGCAGGCCGCGACCGCCCCTCCCTTCGCTCCGCGGCGCCCCGCCTGCCCCTGCCCAGCTCTTGGGGGGCGCACCCGCTGCGCCCACCCGGAGGCCCCGAAAAGTCCTTCCTGCCGTCCGTATAGACCTCTCCATCCGCTTTCCTGCCCCAGCGGCGCCCAGCTCCCCGCGCAGCCAGCGCTACCGCCTCGGGCGTCCTTTTGGGCACATCCGGGACTCGGTCCCCCATCTAGCAGGGCTGAGAGTCCCGGGCCGCTTTCCGGCCCCAACCTCGGCGTTGGAAAGGTCCCCACGTTCCTTCCGCCGGGGCCAGGGTCCCGGGAGGCCTGGTCTGCGTGGAAGGGGCGCCCGCCGGGGAAGCAGGGCAGAGCAGAGCCGAGGCGCCCCCGCTCGGCGGGCGGTGATCTGGGATCCGGGGGTCTTCCCGGCCGCCCGCCCTCCGCCGGCCCCGCCCGACGCCCCGCCCCCACCGGCCCCGCCCCGCAGGCCCCGCCCGCCGTTGCCCTGGGAACCACGGATCCCGCAGCTGCAGGAGGCGCGCGGCCCCACGGAGCAGCCTTAGCCGCCGCCGCGCCCCAGCTCTAGCTCGGTGCCCCGCGCCGCTCTCGGCTCCTGCTCCAGCGCCCTCCTGGCCATGCCGCCCCGCCGCGCCCCGATACTGGGGCGCCCGCTCCCGCCCGGCGCGCAGTTGCTGCCCGCGCTGGCTCTGCTGCTGCTGCTCGGCGCGGGGCCCCGCGGCCGCTGCCTGGCCAGTCCGGTGCCCGCGGCGCCCCTGCCCGCGCCGGGGCCGTGCGCCGCGCAGCCTTGCCTGAACGGGGGCGTGTGCACCCCGCTCCCGGCGCCTGACCCGCAGCCAGCGGTCCCTGCCGGGGAGCCGGGTTACAGCTGCACCTGCCCCGCCGGAGTCTCCGGTGCCAACTGCCAGGTGAGTGGACACGGCGGACGCAGCACGGGACGCCTGACATTGGCTTCTTCCGCTTCGGGAGGCGGCTGGATCCGGCCTCTCGGCCCGCGTGAACGCGGACACCTGGGTCGTCCCTACAAGCGAGGGTCCCCCGCCCACCTTGACCTCCAGGTCGTGCCAGCTCGGGGCTGTTTGGGGGCGCGCCTCTCCAGGGCCTGGGAGCCACCTCCGTTCCGGTGCTCTTAGCACAATCGTTGGTCATGGAGTGGCGCGTCCCTCCCGACTCCAGCCAAGCTACACTCCGCTCGAGCACAGTCTCTGTGCCCGCGGTGGCAGCATGGAGGCGAGCCTTCCCCAAGCGACCCTGCGAGGTGTTCAATGTCCCGGTGGCCCCTGCTCTCGGTCCTGCAGGACCTTGCACGTCCGCAGGGTGTGGTGTGGTGTGGTGTGGGAGGCAGGTGATGGCTGGCTCCGTGCCAGGTGGCCGGCCCCTTTCCTTCACTTCCGCAACCATTGCTTGGGAACAGCTCTTTCTGAGCTTGGAACACTCGGAGGCATTCGAGGGGGCAGTTGCTCATGGTATGTGGCCCTCCGAGTGGCACACTCCTCGAGGCGCACGCTTGGGCGGGCCGCCAGGGCATGAGCCGGGTACAGGGAAGCCTCGAGGAAGCGTACGTAAGGTGGTGCGAGTGAAGGGAGCTGGTCAGCGACCGCCCGTAGATTTGGGATTTCTAGGAGAATTTGACCAGGAAATAATAAATGGGACTGGATTGCAAAGATGTTAAGGCTCGGTGAAACCTATTAACCTACTAACATTAACATTTTCAAGAGGCAACTTGATAACCTGCCTTGTGTGCAGGTAGAAAACTCCCGAGTCTCTATTCCAGGGTAAGGACAGATAATGGATTTACCTGAAATGATTAAGTCAAGCCAAGGTGGAACATATTTGGGGTCACTTGCTTGCTTTCTCACATTTAGAAGTGGAGGAGTTTGTTTCATGTAAATTTGGTAAAATGCTTACGGAGTTTTTCTGAGAAGGCTCAAATGGGCTCTTATTACAGTGGCGAAAGGCCTCCCTTTCTGTACAACAGGCTTTAATTTTTTATTTTTATAGAGCTAAGTGGGTTGACAAGCTTGACCTTGCCAGTCAGGAGTTTTGCTATTTTAACAGCAAAGTATCCACTAAATCTATCTCTCCAGTGCCTGCTCTTCCTCTTTGTTAACTGGTTTCAATAAGCTTTAATTCCTTCCAAGAGTGTGTGTATGTGTTATATGACTATCAGGATAGATTTGGGATATAATGGCTGCTTGGGGAAATGCCTATTGGAACCATTCTAACCATTAGAATAAAATCTTGCTTTTGGAAAAATGAAAACAAACAAAACAAACAAAAAAAACCCCCTGCAAATTAAAAACTAGAGAATGGGGAAGCGGGTGTAGCTCAGTGGTTGAGAGCCTGCTTCACATGTATGAGGTCCTGGGTTCAATCCCTGGTACCTCCTTAAAACAAAAACAAATGAGAGTGCATTTAAAAACTAGAGAATGGGCTTAAACTAATTTGCCCTGTGGCTTGATGATTTATATGGCTTTTCCTCAAGAAATGAGTTGCCTGAATTTGGACCCAGCGTGTAGTGAGAATTGGCAGGAGAAGGTAGACCAGAAGTGCATATTATTTTAAGTAAATGGGATGAAACACTGGGCATTGGGAATTTAGCTCAGCCCTGAGATATTTTTGGTGCCTTCAAAAATAGAGATAGAAAACTTGAAGAAAGAGAGTGAGATCGTTAATGCTCACTAGAGATGACTAACAGAGAAGTATAAATATTTTGATTTATCCTAGGTAGTGGTTTGATATATAATGTAATTCATCCAGGAAACAGTCATGAACTGATACATAAATATTGCAGAACCAAGTCTACAGAACAGACTCAGGTTTCCTTCATAGCCTCCATTTGAGGCAGGCTGAACTGTGGTCACCTGAGGAGAAGCAATACTGGGTGCTTTAAGTGGAAGAGACAGCTGAAGTAACTGTTATTCCAACAGGAAAGCGCAGCAAATTTGGAACCTGATCAGGCTTGGTTACCCTGGAGAACTTACTGAGATAATTTAGAGCTTTATAACCCAGAAAAATTGATTCCTGATGATTTCAATTTAATCTTTCATGATCTTGCAGCAAGTCTTTGAGACTCTTGTTTCCATGAAACAAACCCAAAGGCCATCTCAATAGATGGCCTTAGAAAACAAAAACCCACCCAATTACAGACAAGGGAAATGGATACTAGCCATTGTAGGCAGTGGGTTGCTGAAACAGGACCTAATGCTCATTGGATAAACTGGAAATGGAATTGTACCTGTATGTGAAGAGAATCTCTTAAACCAGGGGTTCTTAACCTTTTTTGCCCCATGGACCCCTTACTAAGTCCACACTATACTGTGTATTATTTAAGAAATATATCACCCGCACACCAACATGTCCCAAGAATAGTGTTTTTTTTGAATTTTGAATTCAAGCTCGCGGACCCCCTGGTTAAGAACTCCTGTTTTAAACAGAGTGTCATCTCTCCTCCCCCAACTACAATGCAATGCAAACATTAGAACCTAACCTTGAAGTTTCTTTTCTTGTGGAGAAAATGAAGAAAATGGGAAACCACTAATTGGTATTAATTGGATTCAGGCTGCCTTCAGCGTCTTTGTGGGTTGCCTAGTAGACCTTGGGCGAGTGCTCAGGGTCCAGGTGATGCTTGGGTTGCCCCAGTGAAGTGCTACGCGTCTCACCAGGTTTGAGGACTTTGTGCTATGAAGGGAGCGCTTGTGGGTTCTCAAGACCAGGGACTCCCGTTAAACCTGCTCTGACAGGTGATCTCACCTGCCTGGGTCTCAGTTTTCTCATCTTTGGGATGGGCTCTACCTCACAGGGTTTGTAATAAAGAGCCTGCATCCATTTTATTTTTAAATGTTTTATCTTTTTATTTTTTATATCAGTATTATGTTACTCTGTTAACACCAGATAGCTGCAATAATAATCTGCTGCTTGACTGCTGCCTGCTTCTAAGGCTCCCTTCTCCATCTTCCCTTTATGCTCCACACCTGGGCAAGCTGATCAGCAAGCCCAGTTACGCCCTCCCTTGATGCGGGTGCTACCCTGGCCCTACCCCCAAACCCAATAAAAACCCAAGCCAGGTTCCTTTCCCTGCTCTCTCCATCGGTTTTCAGACCTGCTTGGCTGCCTCCCAGCTCTCCCCAGGAAACCTCACTAGGTGAGCAGTGCACCTTGGCATACTCACTTGGTGTGGTGTGTGATGTCACCAGGCTTGATATCTGAGCCACATTTTACTTTGGGGGGGATGGCGACAGCAGGGTAATTGGGAGAACTAAATTAAGTGCTATAGATCACTGGGCACCTGTGGTGTTTCTTTACTTTTTTTCTTTTTCCCGAGAAAATTTTTAAAAAATTTTCTGTGCACATCTGCATATGCTTTATATCCTACTGGTGTGAGGTAGATAGAACAGGTGTCATCGTCTGCTTTTGTCAGATTGAGTGACTAACTCAAGCTCTCACATTTTACCACTACCCTGAAAATCAAATAACACTTAAAAAAATACATTTTCTCCATCCCCTAATACACTTAGGTATACATTTTAAATCACGAGGAATTCAGCTAACTCAACTGTGTTTGGAAATCTAATTTATGGAGATGCAACAGTGATGACGATGATAGTAGTTAACCCTCTTCTCAAGCACATACCAGGTGCCAGCACTCATCCAGGGCCAGTTCAAATGTAACCTACCAATCCCAGCAGTGTCCTGTGAGCTGTCGCCATCCCCGTTTTATAGATGCAGGACAGAAAAGTTAAATGACTGGCCCAGGGTCACACTGCTAGGACGTGACAGAGCTGGGCTTTGAGCCAGATAGGCTGGTTTGATGTAGGGCCACCGACTATAAAGGGTGCCGATGGCACTCCAGCCCTGGTCCTGTCATTTTTATGTGTGACCTTGAGCAAGAGCTAGAACCTCTTTGAGTCTTATTAGTAAAATGAGGACCAGGTGATTTCCGAGGCCCAGTCCTGCTCTAAAACTTTGAACTTGCACGACTGTGCTGAGTTGTAGTAAAATGTCATACAAGTGACAAAGGCACTGTAAGTGCCCCTTATGCTGGTTACCTCAGGGTTAGAAGTCTGGGTCCTTGCTGGTTATTTTACCATTATGAAAAGCAAATGGACACTTAAAAAAAACATGAATGCCAGATAGGCTTTAAAAAACTTCGACCTTTTTAAAAACGGAGGCTGCTCTGGCCTTCCTGGTTCATGTGGGAAAGCAGGTATCGGGCTAATATTTCTTTTCCCGTGAGTGGCACAGGAGCACCTCTCTTCTATTGGGCCAGCCATCAAAGGTAGGGATTATTTAAATATGTATTATTTTGTTTGTAAAGCTTATTTTATTGTAATGAAATAATTATTTGCCAAACAGTCAAGCAGTGAGACACCTGTTTGGTTTTTCATTAGGTGTTTCCTAGGGATCGTATCCTTTGAGATTATAGTGAAAATGTGTCAATTCTTGTACCTGGAGAAAAAAGGGGCTTGTGCAGCTGCTGTTTATGCCAAGTTAATTTCACTCACTAAGCTGATTCTGTCATCCTCTCTTCTGATTAAACGTGCCAACTTGAAACAAAGGTTCTGCTTCAGATGAACCCATTTTTGATTGAGGTTTGCTAACAAACAGCAGTGGATTCTAGCTCTTTGTACAGC
>JAQZBX010091239.1:0-12412 GCA_029593785.1 Cabassous unicinctus
CCTTTTTTTCTTTGTTATTCTGGTTAAGGGTTTGTCAATTTTATTGATCTTCTTGAAGAAACAGCTTTTTGTTTTGTTTATTTTTTTCTAGTGCTTTCTTATTTTCTATTTCATTTAGTTCTGCTCTAATCTTTGCTATTTCATTCTTCCTACTTCCTTTGGGGTTAGTTTGCTCTTGTTTTTCCAATTCCTCCAGGTGTGCAGTTAGGTCTTCAATTTTAGCTCTTTCTTCTTTTTTGGTATATGCATTTCTGGCTACATATTTCTCTCTCAGTATAGCTTTGTCTGCATCCCATAAGTTTTGATATATTGTGTTGTCATTTTCATTCATTTCAATGTAGTTACTGAACTTTTCTGAGATTTCCTCCTTGACCCACTGCTTGTCTAAGAGTGTGTTGTTTAACTTCCATATCTGTATTCCCAATCTGGTTCTCTGGCCATTAGTAATTTCCAATTTCATTCCATTGTGGTCAGAGAAATTACTTTGTATAATCTCAATCTTTCTGAATTCATTGAGAGTGGTTCTGTAAATTAGCATATAGTCTATCTTGGAGTAGGATCCCTGTGCTCTCGAGAAGAATGTAAATCCTGCTGTATTTGGGTGTAGTGTTCTGTATATATCTATTAGGTCCAGCTCCTCCAATGTGTTATTCAGAGTCTTTGTTTCTTTATCGATTCACTGTTGAGAGGTTCTGTCTAATGGTGTTAATGGTGTATTAAAGACCCTCACTATAATTTTAGAGGCATTTAGGTATCCACTTACTCTTTCCATTGTTTGCCTCATGTACTTTAAGGTGCCCTGATTAGGTGCATTAATGTTTATGATTGTTCTTCTTCTTGAAAGATTACCCCTTTTACTAATATATAGTGTCCATCTTTGTCTCTTAAAATAGTTTTGCACTTAAAGTCTATTTTGTCCGATATTTGTATAGGTACTCCAGCCCATTTTTGGTTGTTGTTTGCTTGTAAAATTCTTTTCCAGCTATTCACTTTCAGCCTCCTTGAATCCCTGGGCCTAAGGTGGGTTTCTTGTAGACAGCATATAGATGGGTCATATTTCCTTATCCATTCTGCCAATCTGTGTCTCTTGACTGGTGAGTTTAATCCATTAACATTCATTGCTATCACTTTCAAGGAATTTCTTACATCAGCCATATTTTCTTTGGGATTATGTTTGTCATATGTTGTTTTTATTTCCCTTTTTCTCTTTTTAGTTGTTCTTACACTCTCCTGCAACTCTCTCTCTCCTGCTTTTACCTTTCAACCTGTAGAACTTCCTTTAGTATTTCTTGAAGGGCAGGTTTCTTATTACCATACTGTCAATTTCTGTTTATCTGTGAATATTTTGAACCTTCCATCATTTTTGAATGCCAGCTTTGCTAGATAGAGAATTTGTGGCTGAAAATTTTTTTCTTTGTGTACATTGACTCTGTCATACCACTCTGGTTTCCAATGTGAAAGCAGCACTTAATCTTATTGAGTTTCCCTTCTATGTGATGACTCTTTTTCCTCTGCTACCTTGAGTATTTTCTCTTTGTATTGAGCATTGGACATTTTGACAAGTATATGTCTTGGAGTAAACCTGTTAGCATTTATATTTTTGGTTTGGGCTGTACTTCCTCGACATGTAAGTCCATCTCTCTCAATAGGGTTGGGAAATTTTCAGCCATTATTTCCTTCAACACTCCTTCTGTTCCCTTTCCCTTCTCTTCTCCCTCTGGTATGCCTATAATGCATATGTTTGCATGTTTTTGGTTTTTGTTTAAATCCCTAAGGTCCTGCTGGATTTTTTCTAGCTTTTGTCTATGTGTTCTACTATCTGATTTCAGATGTAATGTCTTCCACATAACTAATTCTTTCTTATGCCTGTTTAAATATGCTGTTGTGTGATTCCAGTGTATTTTTGATTTCTTGGATTATGCCATTCATCACCATCATATCCGCTATCTTTTTATGTATATTTACAATTTCTTCAGTAAGTCCTCCCAGTGTCTTCTGAAAATCCTTAATGTCTTCCTTCACTTCATTAAGTTGGTCAATGATATTTGTTTGGACATCTTTGATTAGTTGTTCCATGTTTTGCATCTCTTCCCGGTTTTAGTTTGTTCACTGGACTGGATCATATCTTCCTGTTTCTTAGTATGGTTTGTAATTTTCTGTTGCCCTCCTGTCATCATTTGTCTTGATGGGTTTATTAAGTTGACTACCTTCACTCTCTGATTTAAAGTTTTGTTTAGCTGCTGGTTTTGTGTGTGTAAGATTTCTCTTTGACATTTTGTTCTCTTGTTCTATCCTTGCTGTTTTTTATGTTCCCTTGAAGGAGAAAGATTAGGACCAGAGAAATCAAAAGAGGTGAGAAACAAAAAAGATAATAGAAATAATAATAAAACTTAGGAGATGGGCCATATAAGACTTAGTAAATTGAATATTTAACTCATGTCAGCAGTGTAGAGTAATAGGAATAAAAAGTGGAGGACCTATAAAGAATTAGGAAACCGAATAGAGAAAAAATATGCAATGACTTAAAAAGCCAGAATGATGAGGAGAGAAAGAGAAAAGAAAGGACAGAAAGAAAAAAGTTAGTAATAGTAAAAAAAAAAAAAACAGAATAAACATGTTAGATATAAAACCAGTCTCATTGAAGACTAATAAAACAGGTGGAATGTAAGAACCACAACAGAAAGTAGAACATAGAAAGGTGAAGAAAGGAAAAGAGATAGCATTGGTAGGCAAAATCAGTATACACAGTAAATGGGAAATAAAGGAAAGAGAAGCACAGCAGAGAAGAATCAAGCTGGCAGAACCTAATTTTTAAAAGGGGGGAGGAAAGAGGAAAGAAAACAAGAAATGAAACCACCACCACCACAACAAAAATACCCAGAACAAACACACAGCAAGAAGTCAAACAAAACTAAGGAAGAACAGCATTCCTTCTTGCGCTCTTGTGGAGCCTCTCAGGCTGCCTATGCTCATAAATCAATTACCCTGCAGGTTTCTCTCTGTAGGTTTTGAGGCAGGTTTTAGTGAGTAAATTAAGTTAATATTTTTAAGTAATTTTTAAAATAAGGGACCCAGAAGAAGGTAGTACAAAAATAATGTCTATGTTTTCCCTGTCCTATGTTATCAGCAGGATGTTAGATATCCCTGTGGATCACCACTCTTAGCAGAGTAAGGAATCAAACCAGGGACCACATACCTTCAAGGCAGAGATTCCTCCACAGAGCTACTCCTCTAACTGGGTCAGCCAGCTCTTCAGAAAGTTATTTAGTCACTTTCCCTTGGGCATGTTTTACTCTCCTTGTGCAGCAGGATTCAGCAGGCTGTATGAGCAGATACCTCCTCCCCTCTCCTGGTCTGGTTGAGTTTCCTTTAGAAATTCAAATGGAACCTTGATGGTGGATTACTCAACACCTAAGTGATTTTCCAAGTGTCTTCTAGACCACCTTCTCCTACCAGGGCACCCTAAATAAGCTCTTGAAATCTTATAATGTACTTTCCACCACCTAATTCTCTTATGGTAACTGAAATTCTGATAGCCCTCAGTGAAGAATTATTAAATTGGCTGACTCCACCCTCTCTGAGGCCAAGCCTCTGTATCCCAGGATGGTTAGGTAAATCAGGCTTACTCAGCAGATTCACTTCTCCCCTCAGCCTCGTGACACTTTGAGTTCCCTGGTGTGCTCCCCAAAGCTCCAAAGGGGAACAGGCAACCAAATGCACAGAAAGGAAACCCCTCTCCCTCTGCCCCTTGCAAGAACCCTCCCACTCTCAGAGAATGCTCCCTCCATGAGTGGTCAGTGAAATGGCTCAAACTGTTTGCCCTAAGGGTGGAGCTTAGCCATCTGTGATTTCCATGGGGCTAAAAACTTATGGTTTTTTCTTAAGCAATCCATCTCCCTGTCCAGCTCTCTCTAGATTGATGCCCCAAAGGCTCCTGTTCTGTGGGCTTCCAGAAAAACTCACTCAGGCTGGTTCCTGTCCCCAATCAGCTGTCTTTTGTGAGAGAGATGGTGAGTGTCCACTTAAACTGATACCATCTTGCCCCTGACTCCTGAGGATAATTTGAACTGAAGTCCTCTCTGTCTCATTCTTTTCTCTCCCTACACCTTGTCCTGGGCTTGTGCTCACAAGTGATCCTAGGCTTCCCTCCATTTACATGAATTCAAAAGCCCTCTCTTCTCTCTAAGAAATTGACTTTCTCCTCCTCCAGGATGCTCTACTGTATACCTTAAAGCAGGTAATCCTTTTCCCCAAGGGCAATTGACTTAATTGTTTATTACACTGTTTTAGCTTTCTGAAAACTGCTTCTACTTGTAGGGCAAGTTCTGTGTGGATGATCCCAAGAAATGTTTACTAGTTCAGTCTTTCAGTATGCCATCTGATAGACTGGCACTAATACATATCCACCCCATTATGTTCATATGGGTTACTCTACTCCTTCCAGAATAGTGCCAGAGATCCACAATAGGGGACCAGAATGTTTCCAATGCAATGGATGGTGCAAGGGCAGGGCTAGGAATGGTCCAGGAGCTACTCCAATCATTTTTAAAGCTATGATTTCTAGATTCAGCACTTTTCCAGTTACTACATCCCTATAACTGCTTTCTGGAATAATGAGGAAAATGGCTCTGCCAATTTAATCTAGTTATTCATAGTTTTGTAAGAAAACAGCAAACTTGAGTGGCTTTTGCAACCACCTTTTTCAACCAGATGGATTGAGTTTTTTCTCTCTTAAAAGTGTTTCCAAAGCAAAAGATTTTATTTTTCATAAAGTCCAAATTATGTTTTGCTGTTGAATCGAAGAACTTATCTTCAAACACAAGTAAACTTAGAATTTCTTCTATGCTATCTTCTTGAAGTTTTATAGTTTTATGTCTCACATATAGGTATGTGACGCATTTTGAGTTTGTTTTTGTGAAATGAATAAGGTCTGTGTGTAGTTTATTTACTTGGATTTGAATGTTTACATTAAAAATTTTCCAGTATCATTTATTAAATATACTACTCTTTCTCCATTTATTTCCTGTGTGCCTTGACAAACAGTTGAGTCTTTCCTTGCGGATCCATTTATTAGCTCCTTATTCCCTTTCATTGATCTACAAACCCAAACCTACTTAAACACCACAATGTCCTCATTAATATGGCTTTATATTAAATATTAAAATCCTGCCCTGCACATTGTTTTTTTTCCTTCAAGATTGTGTTAGCTATACCAGGTGTCCTGCATTTCCACATAAAATTTGGAATCAATTCAACTGTTCTTGTAAATAGCTGCTCAGATATAGTTAGAGTTACATTGCATCTACAAGTCAAATTTTAGACATGATTTCTTTCATGATACCATTGTAATTTTCCATATAAATCCTGTTTTCATTTGTTAGATTAATAACTATGTATTTAAATTTTTGGTACTGCCTTATTTTACTATGGCTGCAGTAACAAATGCCACAATCTGGTGGTTTAAAAAAGGGAAATGTAGGGAAGCGGGTGTGGCTCAGTGGATAGGGCTCCTCTTTACCATATGGGAGGCCCCGGGTTCACTTCCTGGGGCCTCCTTGTGAGGGCAGGCCAGCCCGCGCGACAGGTAAGCTGATGCAGCAAGACCTCACAACAGGAAGCGGGTGTGGCTCAATCCATAGAGCCCCCGTTTACCATATGTGAGGCCCCAGGTTCGCTTCCCGGGCACAAGCAGCAAGGGGTGGATAAATAAATAAATAAATCTTTAAAAAAAAAGGGAAATGTATTGATTCACAGATCTAGAGGCTAGAAGTCTGAAATCAAGTTGATGCTGCTTGTTATGTCTTTAGAGAAGAATCTGTTCCTGGTTTTGGTGGTGGCTTGGTGGCAACCCATGGCATTCTGACCTTAGTTGTTACATGGTACACTCAGATCTGTGTCCATACTTCTTTTCCTTATAAGAACACCAGTCATGTTGAATTAAGTGCTAAGCTTACATCTGTATAAACTCTTTCTAATTTCCCTAAATCCATCTGTAATGACCCTATTTCTGTAAAAAGACCACATTCAGATATGCTGGGAAAGTACTGCTACATGTCTTTCTGAGGGGCAAAGTGCAATCCATTACTGGTGCCATTATAAATATTTCTTTATAATTTCAATTGTTTGCTGCTAGAATATAGAAAATTATGGGCCATTTTATACTATTCTTTCATCCTGTGACATTGTTAAAATTGTTTATTAGTTCGTTAGTATACCAAGATATATGACAATGTATTGACATTGTCTATATAGATAATTGTATCTATGAATATAGTTTTATTTCTTCTTCCCCAATATGTATAACATTTGTTTTAGTTTGCCAAAGGGCTGCTGATGCAAAGTGCCAGAAATCTGTTGGCTTTTAAAAAGGATTTATTTGGGGTAGAGGCTTTCAGTTCCAATGCCATGATAAGTCTAAATTCAGACACCATCAGAGATGCTTTCTCACCAAAATCCAAAATCAACTACTGTTGACCTTGGTGTGTGGCCATGAGTTGAAGCAAGATGGCCTCCAAATGCAGATTTTAGGCTCCAAACCCCCTGGACTCACCCTATTCTTTTGAGCTCCATGGGCCCTGTCTCTCGAGACTTTGTGCTTAAGTTACCCTGTAGCCTGTCTCTCTTGGCATAAGGCTGGTTTCTTTCCAGCCGTTCTATATCAGTCTTGGCAGTTGTGCTCTCTTCCCAATTTTGGCTCTAAGCTATCAAGCAAATGGCTCATCTTTTTGACCCTCATCACACAGCAGGATCAAAAATGGCATAGCTCTTTATTCCTTTTTCTGTCTGAGTGAATGATCATTTATTTCAGACCCAGCAAGGGTATTGAAAAGCCCTATAGCAACCTTAACAGGTAATCTAATCAAAGGTCTCTCAGCTGAATTTAATGCAATCAAAGGGTGTCAAACCCAGAGGAATAGATTAGTTTTCAGACATATTCTTTCTCTTTTAGGATTCATAAAATAATCTCAAACTACTACACCATTTATGTCCTTTTCTTTTCTTATTGAACTAACTAGGGTTCCAAGTAATAGTTTATGTAGAAATGATTAGAGTGTTCATATCTGCCTTCCTCCTAAATTATTGGGAATTTGTTCTGTTTCTCACCATTTTTTAAAGTGTTCAGCATTTTTAGATAGTCTATTAAATTGGGCAAGTTATCACTCCTGTATATTTGCTGAGAGTTTATATCACAAAAAGTTACTGGATTCTGTCCTATTTATTCATGGCATGTAATTCTTTTTGTACATTGTTGGATTCAATATACTAGTATTTTCTTAATGATTTTTGCATCCATGTTGATTAAAAATATTGTTCTGCAGTTTTCCTTTTTTGTAAGTTCTCTATCCACTTTCGGTGTTAGGGTTATCCTGGATAGATAGAAAGTTATTAAGTGACTTTTCTGCTATTTTTGTTTAGAAGATGCTGTGGTGAAATGGTATTATTTCTCCCTTCATAGATTGGAAGATTTCACCAAAGAAACAATGGGCACAAGGTGCTTTCTCTTTAGGATATTATTAAATATTGATTCAATTTCTTTAATAGCTATATACCAATTAAAATTATCTCTATTTCCTTGAGTGAATTTTGATAGGTACTGATTTTCAAGGGATTTTTACACATGACTTAAGTTATTAAATTATTATTATTCAAAGAATTCTTCATTAAACTTTGGATGTACATGGGATCAGTAGTGATGATTTCTTTTTTATTTCTGCTATAAGAAATTCTTTTATCTTGTTGAGCATCACCAGAAGTTTATTAAAGTTATCAATGTTTTCAAAATAAAGTCTTTGCTTTTGTTTTTCTCTCCATTATATATTGTTTACAATTTCATGTCTGTTTGATTTTAACTAATTATGTATTTCTGCTTGCTGTATGCATAAATTGTTCTTACTCTATTTTTTGAAGTTGGAAGCTTATATTACAGATTGTTTATATCACTCTTATTTCATAATATCTCCACTTCTATTGCTAAAAATTTTCTCTAAGCATTGCTTTTGCTGCTTTTCACATTTTGATGAATTTCAGTCAGTTCAAAAAAATTTTTCTACTTTTGAGAATTTTCCATCTCTTTTATTATATGTTAATTAATCTCAAATATTTATTAATCTCCAAATATTTATTAATATTTATTATTATTTATAAATATTTATTATTATTATTTTATTTTATTATTTTTATATTATTTATCTTTTTATATTTATTAATTTCAAAATATTTGGGTGTTTCACAGTTTTCTTTCTGCTATTGAATTCTAGATTAATTCCACTGTGTTTTGAGAACATATCTTACATGGTTTCTATTATATTAAATTTGTTAAAATGAATTGTATGGTCCAGTATATGTTCTATCATGGCAAATTTTGGGTTGCCCTTGCATTTTGGAATTTTTGTGAGATTCTGGTTTCTGATTCCCTCTCCAGGGACTGACTTTCATCCCCCTTTAAGCCAACAATAAGTTTTGGTGGGAAGGGTGTGAAGAAAGAGATGGTAGAGAAAAATCTGATCACTCCTTCATTACAAAGCAGTCAAATGGCTTGCTCAGGAAAACCTATATTAAAACCCCTGAAGCTGTTTCATTCTTAGTGCAAGAGGAAGACCATGGGATGAAGGCAAAGTTGTGTGCACACCTGGGAGCACTAGGGATAGACCACATACTGGTTCTGTAGCTTTTATGGACTGCAAATATGTTCTATTCTGATATTTGGGAGATATTTTGGTGTTGAGTGTCAGGTGACTGACCCTATGGCAAAAAAACTGAGGTGGAGAGATGGCTGTGTATGGCAAGCACTGATGCATTAACAGCTCTTATATCAGTTATGCAGGCAGAATTTTCAAAATCTTTATGTTGGTCAGTGTGGGAGACACTGGTGTTTCTGAATCTAACTCCAGTAGTCTTCTATGCAGATGATCCCCATGGCAAACCAGGACCAAAACATTTTTTTTCTAGCATTGATTTTGGTAGCCATAATTTTAGTGTTTTCATCATGGTTAAATATTATATTTAGAGAAAGGATCATAGCATATATTCTATAATGAAATGAAGTAACCATTGGTGGTAACCAGATACCATTCTCCTAATTTGTTCATAGAACAACTTTTCACACAGGATTATATGAACATTTTGGGTTTTGAATTTTAATTTGGATGGATTCTGGAGGATAGCAAATAGAAGGGGTAAGTTTGAAGATACTAATAGGTTCTGGTTCATTTCAAATTCTCAGAACTCAGGTTAGACTAAAGTTATGATGTGAGATGGGATTAAATTTGGTCAGTGATGCATGTCAGTTGTGAGATTGACCAGTGAGAGAAGCTGCCCTGAGTCCTAGCTTTCTTTGTTTGTTGATGAAATTGACAAGAGCGCTTTCACTTTAAGGATGGCTAATGAGAAGATGTGTTGAAATGGAGGCAATGAAGGAACTGCATTTAGATAATTCTGAACTTGTGACTCTGGAATATCTAGTTATATTTTTTGTATGTAATTGGATTTATAGCAAGAAACGAGGTGTAAATATTGTAGTTATCAGTGTTAAGTTATTTTGATTTCATCAAAGCATTTTTGGTAGAGCGCATACAATGTGGGAAAATAAATGATACTCCTAAAATGTATATCTACAAATTCCCACTACATTAAATGCTGGAAAATAAACAACAAAAATGTCAGTGAATTAACATGAATGAAATATATGCCTCACTCATGACACAGTCCAGTGTGTGGTAACAGGGATCCTGTGCTCTGTGGAGTCAATTAGAGACTCATACACATTACACATTGTATGTCTCCCATTCTTTAAAGCCTTGGAGTCACCTCCATTCTACTGATTGGAAGAAAGTTGCTAGATAGTTGGCTTGTGGTTTCAAGCTGGAAGTTGTGTATGGCATAATCTATTGACAAAGTTGGTGAAATTATCCCTCTTATCTGCAAAGGATAATAGAAAATGTGGTAAGAGGAAGTGAAATTCAGCTTGAATTCAGTAAAACCATCTTTGGCCTGACCATATAAATTTTGTACTGAGACAAAGGAACAAGATTAATGCTTGGTTCATATAGGGCCCCAGCAGCACCTGATTTACATGGTGTCCCAGCAGTTCCTGGTTATTGCTGCCATAATTGTCATTTTAATCCCCATAGCCTTCATTTTCATAATCATTTAAAACATTTCTATAGCACCAGTGATACATCAGGACTTTACTAGACACTGTAATGTGTATAACTGAACTATTCTTCACAATAGCCTATCTTGTATTTTTCATTATCCCCACTTTGAAGATGAAACAAAAGAGCATAGAGAGAGGTGACCAGCATGCCCAAGATCATATAATAAGAGCTGAAGTAGTCTGCTCCCAGAAACTTGTCTTCCCAGGCATTTAACAACCATGCCCCATTGCTGCCTGCCAATGTCTTCCCATCTGTACTGAGATCTAAACAAGAACACCTGGTGGCTTTTGGCAAACAGAGAAGGGTCAAGCTGGAGCTATAGTTCTTTTGTTCAGGTTGAGGTTGGACAGGCTCAGGAGATGTTTGCCTCTGGGTAAGCCGCTTCTCTTCTGGTCTTAATATTAGAGTGTTACTAATGATTTAGAGGCAAGGAGGGCTCACATCATGGCACTTGGTTTATCTCCTGTCTTGGCACAAAGATCTTGAAGATTTTCCATACGTGGAATTTATATGTATCTCTAAGTCTTGACATAGTCCTTCTGATAAAAGGATGAAAATATAGAATGATGAGATAGATAATAGATGATGATCATTATCATGATTAAGAAGATAGAGAAATAATAGATACAAAGATAAAGGAATATTAGGAAGAGAGAGAAAGGTTTTAAATTCCCTACAAATAAGAGCCTGGATTAGGAAACATTTGTCAAAGAGATGGTAGTTGCTGTCATTATCCTCAGACTCCTGGTAGTTTTAGGTGCAGATTCTGATGGATATCTTTTAGAGAAGCTCAGGCTGGGATGAGAGGAGAAAGCCTGTTCTAGAAAGACTAGAGCAGAACAGAGGAGTCAGCTTTACAGCCCTTTTCCATGCTCATCATTGATTGTTCATTTTTATATTGTTGATTTTAATTTTAATTTTACATTAACTTAGAGTAAGCAATGTATTTAGAGTTATCAAAGGCAGTGTGGATCACACATAGGTGTACTCACAAGAGCAAATGTGAAATCCAATTGGAAGTCTCTTGTTCCCTGGTCTATTCTTAATTCCAAAACACAGTAACAGATTTGTTTAACCTCAGGGAACTCCAGCCGCTGCCTTTCTGCTCAATGACCCCTTCTTGAATTTCTTCACATGGCTGCTTGTTTTCCATCCTCAGGTGTGAGCTTATAAGAGATGATTTCATTATATATGGATCAGCCACATACTCTTCAATTATTCTCTAGGAAAAGTCCCTGTTTCTTCTTTCAGGAAATTTAAAAAACATGTGATTATGTTGTTTGTCTCTGCATCCAAAGATAGTAAAGTTGGTGTTTTAGTTTCCTAACTTGCTAAAACCAAATGCTATGAAATGCATTGGGTTAAACAATGGGGATTTATTCACTCATGGTTTTGATGCTAGGAAACTGTTCAAATCAAATCACCATCAAGGTGATGCCTTCTTCTAGATGACCAGTTGGAGGAAATCCTTAACTCCTCTGTCACATGGCAAACCATATGTAAGTGTTTGCTGGTCTCTCCTTTTTCTTCTGGGTTCTGTTTAACATTCTTGATTCCTATGACATTCTCTATCACATGCTTGAATTAATTCTACCAATAAAGGGCTCCAGTAATAGGACTAAGACACCTGATTGAGGTGGGTGCCACTTCAACCTAGGTAGCCTTATCAAAATGGGTTTACACCAACAAGAATGGATTAACTTTAAGAACATGTTTTCCTTGGGTACATACAATTCCAAACCATCACAGTTGGTGAGGACATGGGCTCAGATTTCCTTGTACTTTCTCAGGTTCCCAATAAATAGTTAAGCACTTGTCCCATGACATTGATGCTTGAACATGTGCAACATAATTAGATGGATGGGAGAATGGATTGATGGATGAATAGTTGGAATGAAGGAAGGATGGGGTGGTGGATGGATGATGATCCTGGCAACTGATTTCAGGGCTAAGGTGACTGTTTCACAATATGTGTGATTAGTCTTAGCTGGTTACCTAAGCTCATGGAAAGAAGGCCATGGAGTCAAGTGTGACCACTCCAGAGAACCTTTCCTCCTCCACCTTCCACTGTGATGCGATTTTTGTCTATTTTTGCAAAAGCATTTTTTTTGTTTATTAAGCAGTTTTATTGTGATATATTCACACACCAAATGATCTATTCAAAGTGTATAATCAATGGCTTTTAGTACAATCACAAAGTTGTATATTCATGATCTCAAAAATTTTAGAACTGCATTGTTCCAAAAAGAATGACT
>JAQZBX010091240.1:0-12413 GCA_029593785.1 Cabassous unicinctus
AAAAAAAAAAAAAAAGCTGGGGTAGTTATACTTATATCAGATGATATAGACTTTAAAAGAAAAACTGTTATTAGAGACAAGGAAGGACATTACATATTAATAAAAGGGATGATTCACCAGGAAGAAATAACGATCATAAATGTATATGCACCTAACCAGAATGCCCCAAGATACATGAGACAAACACTGGCAAAACTGAAGGGAGAAATAGACACCTTTACAATAATAGTTGGAGACTTCAATACACCACTCTCAGCATTGGATAGAACATCTGGGTAGATGATCAATAAAGAAACAGAGAGCTTGAATAATATGATAAATGGACTAAACTTAATAGACATATACAGAACATTGCACCCCAAAACAGTAGGATATATATTCTTTTTAAGTGCTTATGGATCTTCTCCAGGATAGACCATATGTTAGGTCACAAAGCAGATCTCAATAAATTCAACAAGATCAAAATTATACAAAGCACTTTCTCTGATCATAATGGAATAAAATTAGAAATGAACAAGTGGCAGAAAAAGGGAAAATTCACATACATTTGGAGATTAAACAACACACAAATAATCACTAGGTCAAAGAAGAAATTTCAAGAGAAATCATTAAATATCTCAAGACAAATGACAATGAAAACACAACATATCAGAACCTATGGGATGCAGTGAAGGCAGTGCTGAGAGGGAACTTTATTGCCCTCATAGCTTACATTAAAAAAGAAGAAAGAGCTAAAATCACAGGTAGAGGAACAATAAAAAGAACAGCAAACTAATCCCAAAGCAAGTGGAAGGAATGAAATAACAAAGATCAGAGCAGAAATAAATGAAATTGAGAACAAAAAAATAATAGAGAGAATTAACAAAACCAAAAGTTGGTTCTTTGAGAAGATTAACAGAATCGACAAATCCTTAGCTAGACTGACTAAGAAAAAAAGAAAGAAGATGCAAATAAATGAAATTAAAAATGAAAACAGGAACATTACTACTGACTCCACAGAAATAAGAGAGGTCATAAGAGGATATTATGAACAACTTTATGCCAAAGAACTAGACAATGTAGATGAAATGGAAAAATTCCTAAGAACAGACAAACAACCTACACTGACCCTAGAAGAAATAGAAGACCTCAACAAACCAATCACAAGTTAAGAGATTTAAACAGTCATCAAACAGCTCCCCAAAATGAAAAGCTCAGGACCAGATGGTTTCACAGGTGAGTTCTACCAAGCATTCAAATAAGATTTAATGCCAATCTTACTCAATCTCTTCCAAGAAATTAAACAAGGAGGAATGCTACCAAACTCATTCTATGAAGCCAATATCACCCTAATGCCAAAGCCAGATAAAGATATAACAAAAATAAAAAATTACAGACCCATTTCTCTAATGAATACAGATGCAAAACTCCTCAATAAAATACTTGCTAATTGAATCCAACAACACATTAAAAGAATTATTCATCATAATCAAGTGGGTTTTATACCAGACATACAAGGGTGGTTCAACACAAGAAAATCAATCAGCATAAATACACATTAATAAATCAAAGAAGAAAAAGCAAATGATCTTATCGATTGATGTAGAAAAGGCATTTGACAAAATACAGTATCTTTCTTGATAAAAATACTACAAAAGATAAGAATTGAAGGAAACTTTCTCAACATGATAAAGGCCATATATGAAAAACCCACAGCTAACATTGTACTCAATGGTGAAAGACTGAAAACTTTCCCACTGAGATCAGGGACAAGACAAGGATGCCCACTGTCACCACTGCTGTTCAATATAGTGCTAGCAGTTCTAGCTAGAGCAATCAGGCAAGAAAAAGAAATAAAAGGCATCCAAATTGGAAAGGAAGACGTAAAACTTTCAGTATTTGCAGATGATATGATCCTATATCTATCAAGTCCCAAAAAAACTACAATAAAGCTGCTACAGCTAATAAACTATTTCAGTAGAGTGTCAGGATACAAGATCAATATGCAAAATTAAGTGGTGTTTCTATACAATTGTAATGTGCAATCATAGGAGGACGTTAGGAAAAAGATTCCATTTACAATAGCAACTAAAAGATTCAAATATTCAGGAATAAACTTAACCAAGGATGTAAAGCACTTGTATTCAGAAAACTACAATGCATTGCTAACAGAAATTTTTTAAAAAGACCTAAATAATTGGAAGAACATTCCATGCTCATGGATTGGAAGACTAAATATCATTAAGATGTCAATTCTACCCAAATTGATATACAGATTCAATACAATCCCAATAAAAATTCCACTATCATTTTTTAAACAAATGGAAAACACAATTAACAAATTTATCTTGAAGGGTAAGAGGCCCCGAATAGCCAGAAACATCTTAAAAAAGGAAAAATGAAGTTGGAGGACTCTCACTTCCAGATTTTAAATCATATTACCTAACTACAGTCATAAAAACAGCATGGTACTGGCATAAAGATAGACACATAGACCAATGGAATCGAATTGATGGTTTAGAAACAGACCCTCACATCTATGGCCAAGTGATTTTTGACAAGCCTGTCAAACCTACCAAGCTGGGGCAGAACAGTCTATTCAACAAATGGTACTGGGAGAACTGGACATCCATAGCCAAAAGAAAGAAAGGTGTATCTCATACCTTATACAATAATTAACTCAAAATGAGTCAAAGACCTAAATATAAAAGCAAGTACCATAAAGCTCCTAGAAGAAAATGTAGGGAAACATCTTCAAAACCTGGTGGTAGGTGGTAGATTCTTAAACCTTACATTGAAAGCATGAGCAATGAAAGAAAACATGGACAAATGGGACCTCCTCAAACGTAAACACTTCTGTGATTCAAAGTACTTCATCTAGAAGGTGAAAAGGCTTCTCACTCAATGGGAGAAAATATTTGGAAACCACCTATCCGATAAGGGTTTGATTTCCATTCTATATAAAGAGATCATAAAACTCAACAATAAAAGAGCAAGCTATCCAATTAAAAAATGGACAAAAGATTTAAATAGACACTTCTCCAAAAAGGAAATACAAATGACCAAAAAAGCACATGAAAAAAATGTTCCATATCACTAGCTATTAGGGCAATGCAAATCAAAACGACAATGAGATGTCATCTAACACCGCATAGAATGGCCATTCTTAAAAAAAAACAGACAACAATAAGTGCTGGAAAGGACATGGAGAAATAGGAACACTTCTTCACTGTTGGTGGGATTGTAAAATGGTGCAGCCTCTGTGGAAGACATTTTGGCAGTTCCTCAGGAAGCTAAATATAGAACTGTCATAAGCTCCAGCAATTCCTCCACTAAGAATATATCCAGAAGAACTAAAAACTATGACATGAACAGATATCTGCACACCGATGTTCATAGCAGCATGATTCACAATTGTCAAAAGATGGAAACAACCCAAGTGTCCACCAATCAATGAATAAACAAACAAAATGTGGTATATACATACAATGGAATACTATGCTGCAGTAAAAAGAAATGAAATTGGGACACATGGGATAACATGGATGAATCTTGAAGACATTATACTAAGTGAAGTAAGTCAGACATAAAAAGGACAAATATCGCATGGTCTCACTGATATGAACTACATATGAAGAATAAACACATGGAGTGAAAACCTAGGGTATAGGTTATTAGAAGATAAGAGGAGGTTGAGAAGAACTACTGATGCTTAATATATGTAGAATTTTAATTAACTTGATTGTAAAAGTGTGGAAATGGATAGAGTTGATTGTAAAACATTATAGTGAGTAGCAGCTGGTTTATAAATGGGATTGTGGCTGAAAAGGGTAGTCTGGGGAAGTAAATGACAATTGAAAGAAAGCTAGAGAAAAATCTAGGAACTGAATAACACAGAGAACCCAGAGGTGCATGGGAACTGTGGTTGATGATACAGATGCAAGAGTGTCCTTCTGTGAGCTAGATTGGATGTACATCACTACTGCATGGTGGTGGGAATGTAGAGAAGCATGGGAAAAATACACTTGTTGTAACCTATGGACTGTGGTTAACAGCAATACTATGATATTCTTGCATCAATGCCAAAGATGTACTGTGTTGATAATGGAGGTTATGGAAAAAGTGTGCCAAATGTACACTATGAACCATGGTTGGTGGTGATAGTCTGATGATATTATCTCATAATCTGTAACAAATATTCCACCACAGTGTGGTGTGTTGGTGAAAGGGTATTGTATGGGAATTCCACACATGCGCATGATTGTTTTGTAAGCTCACGACCTCTGTAATAAAAATATATATTTTTAAACATAGGGTGGGTTGGGGAAAAAGTACACCAAATGTAAGATAGAGACTATAGTTAGTAGTCATATTTTGATGATGCCCTTGCATGGTTTGTAACAAATGTTTCACAACAATGCAAGATGTTGGTGGAGAGGTGATGTATGGGACCTCTGTATGATGTTATGTGTGTTTATTTTGTAACTTCACAATCTTTACTATACACTTATTGTTTATGCATGTTCATGTATAAATGATATACTTCAATAAAAATATATTAAAAATAAATAAGCATAATATATTGGACATTGCTCTGAAAAACTCATGAATTGCCATTCTAGGACCTGCCCAAACTCCATTATCACCATATTCCTAAGCTATACTGCTCAGAAAGCACACACTGAGGCTAATCATTTGTACAGAACTTTGTCATTTAAAAATATATTCATATATTATGTTCTCAGATGAGAATCTAGGATATGTCATACCTAGCTCACAGAGCTAGAGTCTGGAAGACAGGTTTACAGGAAATAGAGAGAAAAGGTTGTGAGCCAGCGCCCATACAGGTGAAATCTATGACAAGGTGGAAGCGTGTAGTTGTGCAGTGAAGGGACATGACAGGGATATAGTGATAATACTGGGTTGGATGGCACAGGTTTGACAGGGGGACATGGTGGGGAGGGTGAGGAGGGTGGGTTGGATGGTCCATGGAACTGGGGGAAGGGGTGGGGGAGGGAGCAGGTGAACACTGGGGATTGGCAGGTATGTGGCTGAAATTCCAATGTTGGGAATGCTCACTTGGCAATATGACAAAGAAGGGTTACTGGTTTAGGGTGGTTGGATGGGGGGCATTTGGGCCAGGGCGCACCTGGGGCAGGCTTCTAGGGAGTGTGTGAGCGATCATTTTGGCATAGTGTGTTGCATCAGTGGGTAGAGACCCATATAATGAGCAGGAAGGTATTGGACTCCCATCCTGGGGAGGCCCCTATGTTCTCAAAAAGAGGGACGGGAGTCACTTGAGAGCATCGGCAGTGCCTAACAGGGGAGGACAGAACAGTGTGTCAAGCCCTCAGTGAAAATGCAAGTAACTGTGAATCTTGTCCTTCAAGGAGTTTCCATGGGCCCAAAGGGTAGGGGGAGGAAGGAATAAAATAGACAGAACAAGGGGCATTTTGGGGGTGATGGAAGTGGTCTGCATAATCATGTTCTGCATGGATACAGGCCACGTCAAATTTTATCAGATCTTATAAAAGTATATGGTCCAATATGTAAACCATAATGTGAACCATTGATGATGGTTAGTAGCTATGTTTCAATATTTATGCATCAATTTTAACAAATGTACCATCCACATATAAAAGGTAATTGATGGGGGAAAGGGGAAAAGGGGGAGGATACTGTGTATAGGAGAATCCCCTGTTTTCTCTATGTGATTCTACTGTGACCTAAAACTTCTTTGAAGAAAAAAATGGAAAAAAAAAAAAAAAAGTAAGACTTGGGGAATAAATGGAAGAAAATGTCACTCTTGATACAGGATAACAGTCTTACAGTGATGAATTGCAAAATGTAAAATAAAAAAATTGTTTTTCAAATATTTTTTCATTATTTTTTAATATTCCAACTTTTAAAAATATTATTCTAATTTTACTTTTTATTCATTCTGTATTTTACTTCTTATGTATAAAACTACCATTAGTATTTCATTTTCTTATTAATTGTATGTGGCTGTTTTATTGGCTTCATTTTTGAAAAAGTTTTAGATCATGGAAGGGTTATGACTGTGAAGGGGAGGATCATTGGTGTGGGGTGTCAGTGAGGGGGGATACATGTGAGGAAGTTCACCTGGGTATACATATAAGGCATATAAATGTGTTCAAATGCTTACGGGGCATTGCCACAGTAGGTAGAGAATCACACAATAACCGAAAAATATCAAATTCCCATCTGGGGGAGCTCTGCCACTTTCTGTAATGGAACAAGAATGCCCCAAGTACAGGGACAATGACTTGTGAAGGAGGATGGCCCATTGAAGGACCCTTGATATTGGTGACTATGCTTATGAGCCTTTGCTCTTGAAATTGAAACTTAGCCTAGTGATGTAGGGTGCCTAAGAATTACCAACAGGGAGACTCCTTGTTGCTCAAATGTGGCCTTTCTCTAAGCCGAACTCAAAAGTTATAAAAGCAGTAACTTCCCCCCAGTGTGGGACATGACTCGTCGGGGATGAGCCTCTCCAGCACCGAGGGATTGCTACCAAGTTACCAACAAGCAATGCAACTGGGAAATAAAAAATAAAAAAATTAAAAAAAACAAGAAAACACTTTGACCAAAAGGGGAAATTTGTATGGCTAAGAGAATTCAAAGTGAGTGGGGAGGCCATCCCAGAGTTAGCGCTTATGCACATCTCAACAGTATCTCATTGACAGCCAAAGTTGATACTACCCCAAACAGCAAAGCTCCTCAGGGATATGGAGATATCCAGACACTATAGTCAGGGCAGACAGCTCAGGAATTTGGCCCCCTGCCAGTGTAACCTAATCTGGTATTTATGCTCCCCAGTGTGACTGAGTTAGACTCAGCAGTGGTTTCCCTATGCATGAGTCTTCTGTCCTTCTGTGTGAACTTATAATTAATACTAGAGTTGGTAGGTGTACATCCAAGAGACTTAAATCTTTGGGCTGTCCATGTCTCAGCTGAGCCCTGAATCTCAATGGAGTAGCAACACCTACTCTCCAGTTCAATGGAATCACCCAGGGCAACTAACAGGGAGAAGATGATGGACAAACCACATACCAAGGAACTGAGGGTGCCTACAACTACAAGCAAGAGAGACTCATCTATCAGATATATGGGATGGAAGCCCTCCTCAATTAATGGTGGAGTGGGCATCACCATCCGAGTCTTCAGGATTGGGAAACGAACTATGGACTAAAATAAACTTACTAGTATTCTACTATAGACTACTTGTGATTCTAGCAATGGAAGAAATACCATTGTTGTGGAGGCAATGACCCATGGATGTTCTGGGGTTAGGGAGAGGGAAAAATAGGTGTAATAGGGGGGCATTTTCGGGACTTGGGAATCATCTGAATGACATTACAATGACAGATACAAGCCATTATATATCCGGCCATAACCTACATAGTCGAATGGAAGAGAGTGTAAACTACAATGTAAACTATAATCCATGCTTAGTGGCAATGCTCCAAAATGTGTTTATCAATTGCAATGAATGTACCACACTGATGAAAGATGTTGCTAATGTGGGAAAATGTTGGAGGGGTGGGAAGCGGGGCATATGGGAATCCCCTATATATTCTCTGTAACATTTATGTAATTGAAGTATCTTTTAAAAAATAAAAAAAGTAGAAAAAATATTTTCATGTATGTTCTCAGATGAGAATCTAGCATACGTCATCCCTTTGTGCCATCTAACAGCCAACAGGGTGACAATTATTCTTTCCATTTTACAAAGGCTCAGAGAAGTTTAGTATCACAGACTGATCTAGGTCATGACTCATGGAAGTGATAGAGCTGAATCCAAACCCAGGCAAGGCAAGTCCAAACCCAGCATGAGCTCCCTACATGGGAAGGAAAAGTATAGATTCAAACATGAGACAGCCTAGTTTTCAAATGCTGGTTTTTGTGATCCTCTGATTCCTTCTGTATAAAATGGGGTTAAGGCTACTTGAGAACACAAGAAGATGATCCAAGGGGAAGCATCTAGTTTAGCATCTAGCATATAGTCAATTGCCATTATTATAATCTCTAATTTTCTTTAAACCTAACTTCATCTTGATTATGGGTTAACCCTAACCAATGCTCAGTTTTACAACACAGTGAAAATGGAGTATTCTAACCTACTTATTCTCTCAGTGAAGACTCTTCCTGAGTTAAATGTCTTTTAAAGTAACCACATTTTTTTTTTCTCTAGACAGTTGTGCTTATATGGAAAACAGTCTTAACTAATCACAAAATAGAGGTGGTCTCAGATATTTAGGTCAGTAAAAACAACTGGGTTTTTTGCCTCTTTTGTCCTGAGGATAATTAGTGTGTTGGCGTTTTCCAAAGCATGCTGTGACTACTATTTGCAACTGTCAGCTGGGGTTTGCTAGCTAAGACATTGTAAATAGGCTTTGGAATAAAGAAACATCTTTAGGAAGTTTTCTCCTTGTTCCCAAACCAAGCACATTGTTGAAGACAATGAAAACTATGACAATTGGAACCTCCTTAGAAGAGGGGCATTATTAAGGTCATGAGTTTATCAAATGGGGACCAGCCGATCCTGGCCAGTTCTTCTGGGAGAACCTCAAATTCAAAAAATTCTATTTTTTCCAATAATTTTAGTTAATAAGTGCAATATGATTTAATAGAGAAATGAGTTTTTAAATTATAATTTATCAGAGGAAGAGTTCCACTTTTCTGCTGGAAACATATCTATCTTTTTGTATAGTGTGCACATGCATATATGTGTCTATAACATTCTGGGTGTGCTATTCAAAGTTCAGATGCAGACTTGCTCTCAAGCAGGGGTTTCACGTGATTCCAGCTTCTCAGTCCTCTAAAATCACGTGAAACCCCTGCTTAAGAACTCTGGGAGAATTATTGCTACTTCTTTGTGTTGAATATGCAATAATATTAAAACTCTAAAATACTAAGTAAAATAAACCATCAATAGATACATGGCCATTACTTTGTGTCCAACAGAAGATGAGGCAAAACTATGAAGATTTACCAAATAAAGAACATGTCACATCTCAGCAATACTGGGTATTAATATTTTGGAGAACTAGAACATAAAGCAGTCATATTTGGGTATCTTTGTGTTTTTATTTCCAGCATGAGGGCAGGAACGGGTCTACTTTACTCATTGAATGCTCACCCACCCACTTTGCTCATCACTGGGCTAGTGTTTAGCCCCATATCTGGCCTATGGTAGGCAATAGATACATATTTACTGAATGAGTGATGAATGAATGAATGAATGAGAAAGTAAAAGCAAGAACTGAAATCACTGTACCAAACGGAAAAGTAATTTAATCTACATTTAAGGAAAGCAAATATATACTGTGCGAGTTGAAACCAATATATCTGCCAAGTATATACTGGCAGATTTCAGTGCGTTTCAAACCTTAATGGAATCTAGTTCTGCAAATTACCATTTACAACCTACAGATGATAACACTATAAAAGTCAATCTATAATAATTTGATCGTGGGTGTCAGAACTGGAGAAGCCACTATGGCTGACCTAATCTGTAGTCAAACCTAAATTAATTCCAGTGACCCAGAACAGACCTTTCCCAAGAAAAAGCCATTTGTTATCAGAAGGTCTGGGAGAAGTTCACAAAACAAAATATCCCACATAGGGGGTAGGCCCTTTAAGCTTAGTGCTTGCAATTAGGAAGCCTGACAACCACTGATAAATTTACTACCCTTACAGACCATAAAAAGGAAAGTTGGAAAACATCTCAGAATAGAGAACCCAGACCATTTGAGAATCACTGGGTGCTGTAGAATTTGGTGGACAAAACCTTAGACATAACCACAGAAATCCAAAGTTATTTGCTATGCTGGATCCCCAGCAAGCAATAATGCTTGGTTCTGGATTCCATGTTCCCTGCAAGGTGCATAATTTCCATCTTGAATACCCCAAGTCATTATCGTCCTCATTCTACTTCTTCCTTTGCCAACAGGATCATTGCTGCAACTGATTTGCTCATATTTTTCTTTCAGGCCCTGCTGCAAAAAAGAAGTATGTCAGTTATAATAACCTGGTTATCTAACCTGTTCCACTCCATGGAGCGACGGAGGAGGAAGACCTTCAGCGATTCCGTCACCCAACCCGGCAAAGGACTCTTCTGGTCCTGCCCGCTTAACCATCACTGGAGGAGCTTCCCCGGTCGGGCAGTTACTGGAGACCAATGTTAGAGGATCCAAGCATCCTACACAGCTGCTTTATGAAATATCCTTACTTTATCTTGGCTTAATAAGTCACTGGCATCAGCACTGCCAAACAGGCTGCAATCTTGGACCTTCCCTTACCAAAGGGAGTGTTGAGACTCAAGTCCCACCCAGGCTCTTTAGGGTGAACCAGAGAGAGCCACAGTGACCGTTTTGGGGCTGACCTGTCTTTCTACGTATGTACTTCCAGGCTGCAAGGTTTTGAAATTTTCTGTACAGTTTGTGAGGACTTTTGCACTTTGCCATCTGATGTTGTACCTCAGTTCACTGTTTGTTTTAGAATGCCCTGTTTTCATAGAGCCCTATTCTCTCAGACGGCAGAATATTTGGGGAAATTGGAAAAATAAACTAAAATTACGATCTTGGCAGACTACAAAAACACACACACACAAACCTGTACATGACTGTATAATTATGATTAAGTACCACTGCAAATCACATTATATTTTTTAAGACAAAAAAGATATTTAAAGACCAAAAACTGTGCTGAGCAAGTTTGCCTCACCTATCTCTGGTATATGATAGGCTACAGGAAAGGAGAGTATTGGCTGAATTGAATAGCGGTCTTGATCTTTGGGATGCATGCCAGTATTGTATTTTACAGTACATGTTAATAATTTACGTTTAATATTTGTATTTGTGTTCTCGTTATTTTAATTAGGGTATATGAATATTTTGCAATAATTTTAATGATTATTAAGCTATTTGAAGAAAAGAATATGGATTTTTCATGTCTTGAGGTTTTGTTCATGCCCCCCTATGACTGAACAGTGTGATAAGGACTTTAAAAAAAAAGCATGTATGTTTTTTACTGTTTGTAATAAGTACTTTCGTTAATCTTGCTGCTTATGTGCCAATTTAGTGGAAAACAACCCTTGCTGAAATATCCCCCCCTTTCCATTCTCTTTCAATTCTGTGATATTGTCCAAGAATGTATCAATAAAATACTTTGGTTAACTTTTTTATTTTCTGCAATACATATTTTCAGTTTTTTTTTTCCCCTTTTAGTTACAGTTTATTTCCTGAAGTCCCAAATTAAGGAACAATGCGGAAAATCAAACTGGTTAAAGTAACATGCTTTAATTCACAACTATGGCCATAACTGAAATATAGATTAGAAGCCCGAGGTGCTAAAGCTCTCGCGTATAAAAAGAGCCATCACAAGGCCCATGCACTTTTTTCACCCCAAGTGAAGTTTAGACCTGATACTCTTGAGCATTCACTCAGATAGTGGTCTATCAAAGATAGCAAAAATGACAGAGGAAGGAGAAAATAGAGAATAAATATTAGCTTAAATAAACAGGAGTCTGGCGGCAAATTATGAAAGTATAAACATCTCTGCAGAACTTAACAAAGAACACAAGTAAAGATAACTACCATAATGCATTTATCTATATTTGCAAACAAATATGGTGACCATGTTGTTGATGGCATGATTAAGGTGTTCCCAAAACTCACCAGTGGGAAATACCCTCATGGACCAACCTACAGTTAAAAATTTGGGGGTGTCAACAGCACAAATGAATGTCTATTTGCAGAGGGTAACATTGGTTCTCAGCTATCAGGACTGGGCCCCAACACCGGAAACATATTTAAATGGGTCACTGTGGATCTTCCTGTGGCCAATAAAACCTGTACCTTCCCACCATTGGCATCAGCCTGGCTCTTCCTGCTTTCCCTCAAGTCCCATAGCCCAAACAACATTAGTAGGAAGACTAAAAACCATCTCCGTATCAGACTGAAAAATAACAAATACATTCCCCAGTTTCTCCTTCCTCTTAAACATCCTTCAAACAATAGACCATAGAAGAAAATGCAGGTCAGACCAGAACTGAGTTTGAGATTGTCCAGGATTTCAAGTTGTGGAGCCAGAAAACCTGACGTGAACCCTGGCTTCCCATCCCGCTAGTTGTCCTTGGGAAAATTACATAAACATTTTGAATCCTCCATTTTCTCAACCAGAAAATGAGTTAATAGTACTGCCTAACTCATAGCGTTATCAGGGTTAAGAGAGAAAATCCATGCAATGCATTTGCAGGAGTTCTTAGCACACAGTTGATTTTCCATACATGTCAGCTATTTTTACCACCACTCTTACTACCAGTACCATCAACATCATCATGGTTGTTAAGTTTAGCCTTAAAAATAAAATTAAGTCTGCAGTGCTTTCACATTCCAGACATAGAAACA
>JAQZBX010091241.1:0-12413 GCA_029593785.1 Cabassous unicinctus
CTCACACTCCATTGACACTCTAAGACATTTTCTCAAGCATCTGGGTTTTTTTAGGTTCTAAATATTGAGACCTTAATCAAAGACAACAATAAAGGTCTCAGCTATATGCATCTCTCCTTCAGGCTCCAACTATCCTTCCTTATTTATCTGGTTGAGTGGCAGGGAGTGATCTGTGCAGTATACCAGGCTCTTATTGAGGCTGCCACCTTCTCATAGCTTACATAACAACTCTTAATCTGCTTTTAATCTAAAATAAATCATTAATTTAAAAAATCATTAAAGGCCACTTTGGCATTGGAAAAAGCATTTAGATCGTTACCAAATATTAGGAGGAATTGTTATTTTGAAAGCATTGATGATTCATAAAAGATTTAGGCCCTCCCAAATACCTATTATATTGATGACATACTTGCATTTTATTGCTGTCTATTCTCAGTCATGTCCACCTCCAGGTGACAGTGAAGTACCTCTTTGTCCAAGTAATTGTACAGGCAGTGTCTTCAATGACCGTTTAATGTTTGAAGCTTTCTTAGTTTTATCCACCCTGCTTAATCACCGTAAAGGCTTGGTTAAATGATAAGAATAGAGATCCATCTTCACCACGAACAGTGTAGTTCACCAAACTCATTTCATTCTTTACATGCCTACTATAGATTTTCCTAAATCAAAACAAAATGAAACAAAATCTCTGAAATTCCAAGTAACATTCCAAAATAATTCCATGAATATACATCAAGGCTTTGTGCAACTTAAATATTAAAAATTACCATCAGAGAGAATAATTGAAAAAATCTGTTTTACCTGTTACTGGAACAATACTGGAGTTATTTAAAAAATAAACCAAAACGTTTTTTTGGAAAGGAACATCTGTTAGCATTCGCTTATGCAAATCTGCCCTTGAAATTTCAAATCTAGCAAGTGAAAATAATAATCCAGAAGAACTGGCAAACAAATTAGGCAGTAAGTGTGTTTTTTAACATAGGCAGCTCCCAATATTTTCAATTTTCAGCATAATTTATATCACAAATGTGCTAACAGGGTAACAACAGCCAAAAAAAACAACATATGTTGACAAAACAGATTTAGGAAAGAAGAATATTTTGTGTCACTATATTTGGGCAATGCTTGAGCCCAAAATTTGGAATATTGCATTTTGAACATCTTGTATTATATCAATGTATCCCTTTAGAGATCTGTGAATAGTTATTTTACAATTTCATATTTTAATATGTAATTCTTATACATTAGCATAATATATGGACATGGAGGACGCATTCCTTAAAGCAGTGTTTGTCAGACTTTACTGCACATTAGGATCACCTGGGAAGGCTTAAAGTTGTGTTACCCATGTTGTACCTCATATTAATTAAACCAAAATGTCCAGGAGTTGATTCAGTTATCATTAGTTTCTAAAGATTACCTAGGTGATTCCAATGTGTAGTAAAGTTTGGGAACCACTGCCTTACTGTCTGTATCATGTTATATTTTAAATAAATGTCATTTTATTCATTTTAGGTACACAATTGTTACCCTAACTTAATATTTCAAGAAATTCTGAACGAATTGTTCTGAGATGGAGCCCAAGCACTGGGAGTTTTTCAAAGTTACCCAAAGTATTCTAATTTTTGAAAGTGGGGTTTGAGAACCACTGTCCTAACTGAAGCAAAATTTACAGTAACATCTTCCAAGCCTACTTGCATGACCTGATGCAATTAAATGACCAGACAAAGCTCATTTGTAATTTGCAGTATTATTTTCATACAACTAGTATACTAAGTTATTTTCAAAAGTTTGTTTCCTCAAGGATATCTCCTGAAATCTCATTAATATTAAATACTTAGATGATTCAATCTGCAGTGATAATACAAAGATATACTTCAAGTCAACACAAGATAAATTATCACCAGATAAAATTAGGAGATTGGTATTGACAAGACTTAAATTGAGAAAGATGAAAAGAAACCATTTTTTTTTCACAAATCAATTTTATTGATACATTGTAATAAAGCATAAATCCATCCAAAGTGTACAATCAATGGTATGTGGTATAATCACATATTTGAGCATTAATCACTTGAATCATTCCTTTTTATTTTTATTTTTGAGGTGGTACCGGGGATTGAAACTGGAACCTCTTACAAGGGGTACAGGCACTCAACCACTGTTCTACATCCTCATCCACTTTGTTCTTAGAGAACTTTCATTATTCCAATAATAATAACAATAATAAACAAAAGCAAAGAAACAAAACTTATCACCTCAAATCTCTCTATGCTTCCCCTGCCATACATAGCTGCTATTCTTTTTCCTTCTCTCTGGTATATTTGTATTCATATTTTGTAAAAAACAGTCTTATATATGCAATATCACCCATATTTATGTTTTACATGAGGTTATACTATCTTATACAGTCCCATGTTACAGTTTATAGCTTTTCTTCTAGTAATATATATGACCCCAGACTTTCTCTTTCAACCACTGTTATACTCATAAAATAACTCTTCTAGTTACAAACACCATGATGTGCTTTCACCATTTCTGTTCATTTCTAAAGATTTACAAGCAACCTTTTTACCAATTCTGCACAGATAAACTAACCCTCAGCTTTCCATTCTCTATCCTCCTTCTATTTTCTGATGACCTATATTTTAATTACTAACTCCATGAGTTTACACAATATATTTAGTTCAAATAGTGCAATCATACAAGATTGTCTTTTTGTGTCTGGCTTGCTTCACTCAACATAATGTCCTCCAGATTAATCCATGTTGACATATGCTTCACGACTTCATTTCTTCTTACTGCTGCATAATATTCCATAGTGTATGTACACCACAATTTGTTTATACATTCATCAGTTGACAGACACCTGGGTTTTTTCCAACTTCTGACAATTGTGAATAATGCCTCTATGAACACTGGCTTGCAAATGTCTATTCATAACTCTGCTGTCAGTTCCTCTGGGTATATACCTAGCAATGGTATTGCCAGGTCGCATGGCAAGTCTTTATTCAATTTCCTTAGGAACTGCCAAACAATCCTCCACAGTGGCTGGACTATTCTACATTCCCACCAACAGTGAATAAGTGTTCCTATCTCTCCACATCCTCTCCAACATTTACAGTTTACCAACTTTTAAACAGCGACCAGTCTAATAGGTGTGAAATGATATCTCATTGTAGTTTTGATTTCCATTTCCTTAATCGCTAGTGATGCTGAACATTTTTTCATGTGTTTCTTTGCCATTTGTATTTCTTCTTTGGACATTTGTCTTTTCAAGTCTTTTGCCCATTTTTAAATCAGGTAGTTTGCCTTTTTATTGTTGAGTTGTATGATCTCCTGGTATATCATAGATATTAAACGTGTATCAGATACGTGATTCTCCAATATTTTCTTGCATTGAGTCGGCTGTCTTTTCACCCTTTTGACAAAGTCCTTTGAGGTGCAAAAGTGTTGAATTTTGAGGAGATCCTATTTATTTGTTTTTTCTTTTGTTGCTTGTGCTTTGGGTGTAAGGTTTAAGAAACTACCGCCTACCACAAGATCTTGAAGATGTTTTTCTATATTTTCTTCCAGGAGTTTTATGGTTTTCACTTTTATATTTAGGTCTTTGATCCATTTTGAGTTAAATTTTGTATAAAGTGTGAGATAATGGTCCTCTTTCTTTCTTTGGGATATGGCTATCCGGTTCTCCCAGCACCATTTGTTGAAGAGATTGCTCTGGCCCAGCTGGGAGGGCTTGATAGCTTTGTCAAAAATACTTGACTGTAGATGTGAAGTACTATTTCTGAGTTCTCAATTCAATTCCATTGGTCAATGTGTCTGTCTTGATGCCAGTACCATGTTGTTTTTACCACTGTAGCTAAGTAATATGCTTTAAAGTCCGGAGGTGAGAGACCTCCAACTTCGTTCTTCTTTTTTAAGATCTTTTTGACTATTTGGGGCCCCTCACTCATCCAAATAAATTTGATAATTTCTTTTTCTATTTCTGCAAAAAAGGCTGTTGGGATTTTTATTAGGATTGCATTGAATCTGTAAAACAGTATGGGTAGAATTGTCATCTTAACAATATTTAGTCTTCTAAACAATGAACATGGAATGTCTTTCCATTTATTTAAGTCTTCCTCATTTCTTCCATCAATGTTCTACAGTTTTCTGAATACAGGTCCTTTATCATGGTTAAGTTTATTCCTAAATATTTTATTGTTTTGATTGTTATTATAAATGTAATTCTTTCTGATTTTCTCCTCAGATTGCACATCAGTAGTTTATAGAAACGCTATTGATTTTTGTGTATTAAGTGCTTAATTTGTCTTTAATTTCTATACAGCTACTACTTACTGTCTAATGGAATTTAAATTTTATTATCTAAAATTAAGAAAAAAGTAAGGACCACTAATTTCCAGTGTATATGGAATTTGCATGGTACAAGTTTGAAGTTAGTTAAAGCACTGAGTTTTCAGCTTGTGACTAAAATCTTCCCTAAAATATTAGCTTTAAAATAACATTAAAATGAAATTTGTCTTTGTCATACTGAAATAATGTCTGGGTATCACATCTAGGAAAATCTACCTTTATTTCCAACCCATTCTATTGTTATTATGCTTCCAGACCACACAATTACAAAGCAGAGCCTCCACTTCAGAGCAGGTATGATGTGCACCATGAACCCATCTGCTGGACCATATTGGCTTTTTTTATCAAGTCAGTTTTATTTATTGTTACATACTAACAACACATACCATCCATGCAAACTATACTATCAATGATATTTGGTAAAATCACATAGTTGTGCATTCATCACTTCAATTATTATTAGAGCATTTTCATATTGGCTTTTTTTTTTTCAGGCAGAAAGTTTATTGGGAAGCTCTCCCAGCAGAGGGTGTCTGAAGAATAAACTTCAGTGCCCCCACCGGCATGGTGGAGGTCGGAAGAGAGACTTCAGCCCCTATATTGGCTTTTAATAACAGAAACTGTTATGATGGATGGTAATGTTCAGGAGATTGATCAAGTAATTTGTAGTGATTGATTAGTGTCCATGTCTTAAAACTTATTAAATATTTTGCATATAACTCTTGATGACAAAGCTATTAAAAATCATGTGGGCAATTAAAAAAATGTCATATAAAGACATTACATCTAATAAGAAGAAAAACAGTAAAGACAAAAGAGCTGACACCAGTGAAGTTTTATCATCAAATAGCAGGAATTTCCTGGGCATTGTAGAAACTAATAAGTGGTAAAAGTTGAAGATTAAAGAGGTAGGCTGTGAAACGTGAAAATATTTAAACAAAAAGGAAAAAGGAATTAAAAAGCTGTGGCATTATTTTTATGATGGGGTTAAGTAGTAATCCTATCTGAATACACAGAATTATAGGCTACATCCAAGGTTTTGTAGAGCAAAATCCAGTGTTAGTGGTTTCTGAAGGTCCGTAAAACATAATAAACCACTTTGATCCTGAATAATAACACTTGCAAATGTACTACATAAATAGAACATTTATGTGATTAGAATGCATTTCTGTTTTATTACAAAGCTAGTTCCATCTATAATAGATGATTTAGAATATTATTTTGACGTTTTATAGTCCTAAATATCCATTTGATTTTTCTACACAATGGATCGTTGAGGAAACATTTAATTCATAAGGACAGCAAAATTTATAACAATATTTTGGTATCATTAAACCACATTCCAAGCTAATGAGGAATTAATGGAAGCCCTCTAACTAGATTTCTTTCTATAGTTCTATATTACATGTCATAATATATTTGACAGTGTGACAGAACAGTGTAAGACACCAAATATTACTAATAAATGTTTGAAGATGTTGAAGATTAAAGAAGCATTCTTCTAGTCCAATTGATTAGATATTTTGGAGCTTTTCAAGGCTCTTTCCATATGGTGTAAGTGGTAGCACACTTTAAATTTTCAGCTTGTATGGTTTTATTTTTAAAACTAAACCAAAATTTTGTTTAATCACTCAATGTCTTACTGGGCCTAAATGAACACTGACTTAAATTTGTTGCTTTCAAAACTCAATTTCTTTAGAGTAACATGTAAATATGTGCCCCATGAAACACTTCTTGATTCTATCACTCTGGTGAATTAAGGGCCTTCAGGCATCTGTTCTTCTACTTACTGTTTATTAGATAGCTCGTTCTTAATTCAGACTTTATTTCTGAAGTTCAATATGTTGAGTTAAACTAAAATGAAAATGAAATGTCACTCATGGTGAAAATGCCATTCCTAAATACAGAACTGATGATGATGGGTGGCAAGATTAAACAGGGATTATCTCCAGGTTCCAACAGGAATTGTAAATACCTGTTGGAACTACTCACAGTGTTGGATTTTTCAGAAGCAAAAGTGAAATGTTTCAGCAAATTTGTGGCATATTTCACTTGCTCATCAATCCAGCAAGATATTAGCAACAGAATGATGTCATAGTGGTAAATCATGCTTAGAATAAAGCAAAATATTTCTATTTATTTCTATTGAGCCATTCTTTTAGATGAAAATGTGTCATTTTTAAAATGAGAAAACTCAGACTGAACCATATGTTTTGACAGCTAGAAAATGTATTGCCAACATGAAATACAAGATATAAAAAATTCATATTTCTCCAAGTGTTGTACTTTCCAAATTCTCAAACATCACCACATGCTTCAAGATTCATTGTAGCATTCCAAGAGACGTCAAGGTAGGATACTCAGTGGAAGAGAAAAGGTAGGGATGCCCTCCCTGCTAGAGAGAATGACACAAGCAAAAACCCCGAGATAGGAAAGTGTCTGATGCAGTGTGCCCAAAAGATAGGGTTCCCATGGTGGAAATAATTGGAAAGCAGTTTTATAGTGATAATCAAAGCCTTGAATGTGAGGCTAAGGAATTTGCTTATTTTGTGGGGAATCTGAAGTCGTTGGAGGTTTTTGAATAGAGTGAGGAAGTAACTCTGAAAAAGTAGGGTTTGCTAGGAAGATAAGATCGGCTTGAACATTTGTGAAACATCAAAGAGGGATCTTATGTTTACGTTAAACAAAATTTTGGTAAAAATGTGAAGTACACATTTTTAATACAAAAGAAAAAGATATAATGATACAACAAGAACATTAAACCCAAATGGGAGGACTCATTCTTTCATATTCAGAATCACTGAATGATGACTTGGAAAAGAGTGATGAAATCACAAGGCTGTATCATTACCAGAAGCAATTTTTGGTTTCCAGCTTAGTATGTTATAATATTGAACATAGTTATGTTTTTCAGATTTGTGACTCTAACAGCAGAATTCAATTCATAAATTTCTAAGGTAACTTTATATATAAACTGATGATATACAGAAACACTTCTCTAAATATGTTTTCTTTTTCCTTTTCCCAGGTAAGAAATAGTAATTTATGACAGGGATAGAGTGAAGAAAAAAATACCAATTTTCTTTGGCCTTTGAAAATTGAGAAAAAAGTTGTACACATATTAAAAAATAATAATAAATTTCACGGTCATACAATTTTGCTTGTATGTACATTTCTTATTCAAATAACATTTTAACTCCTTAATAAGAATGGAAATGTTTGATGATATCTAGTAGGTATAAGCCTAAGATTTAGGGGTAGGTAATATCTCTGTGGCCTCAGAGGAACCAATCAACTGAGAAGACACCCTAAAAAGACAATATCATGGGATGTCTGTGACATCCAAATATGGTGATGTTGGTTTTATTTCAAAGAAACCAAGCCCCTAAGATAAGTAAAATTCTAGCAGTCAATCACTGCTATGAAGAGGCAATGTAATTTGGATTCCTAAGGCTTTACATCAAAATTATCACATTCAATAACAAATGTTCTCTTCTTGGTTAAATGGCAGTTATTAATAGCTTCCCTTCCTTCCCAACAATGTGTTGGGAGGATCAAATGCAATATTTAATATGAAAATGCTATTTCAACCTTCATATTCATTGCGCAAATGTATATTGGTCAGGATTCTCCAGGGAAATATAGCCAACAAGATATATATTAAGAGATTTATTATAGGAATTGGCTCATGTGACCATGGGGATTGGCAAGTCTGAATTCTGTAGGGCAGGCCAAAAGCTGGAAACTCTGATGAAGGTGAAGTTGAATTCCCCAGAAGAAGCTGGCTGGCTGAAGCAAAGGCAGACATTCTTCTTTCTGACTCCTGAAATCCTTATTACTGGCGTTTAAGACCTCCAACTGATTGGATAAAGAGACCCCCCACACATGCACACTGCTGAGGGCACTATCCTTTGTTGATAGTAGATGCAATCAAACTTAGATACAATCAACTGATGATAGATGCAAGTCTATCTACAAAATATCCTCATAGTAGCAATCAAGCCATGCTTGTTTGACTAAAGAGCTGGACACCATAACCCAACCAAGCTGACACATGAACTTAACCATCACAATATGTTAACACTATTCTATAAAAATATTTAAAAATAAAATGAAAGCATTACCGATATTAATGGTAGACAAAATATATGTACACTGGAGAAACTTTATGTATTGAGTGCCTGTCTTATGCTAGTATGAAAGAAAATATATATTATCGTTTATGATTCTCCATGTAACCCTATCACATTGGTCTTATTATCCCCAGGCCATTTTACAAATGAAGACTTGGACATTCACAGAGAGCAAATAGCTTGCCTAACCTCACACAGTTATTCATTGACAGAGACCAGCTTCCATCCCATGGCAGTTTCCAAACTCTTGTAGCAATTTAGCTGCATTGCTTTTTTCCACTGGGTGTAGGAATGGTCTCCCTGATAAGTGGCTTGCGAAGGAGGCATAATGACATGCCTCTCATTTTTAATTTAAAATAAATATGAGGAAAAAATAATTGTGTCTATTTATCTGACAGTGGCTTGTCAAGTACATGGCTGCCTCAAATTTTGGAAGGGAAGCTAATATATCAGTATCAGAATACCCACAGCTCTTGCTAGAATGTAATGATGGGTCTCCATAAAAAGATAGAAATTAACAGGATCATGTTGCTATCCTGACCTGGGTCCTATTTGCAACCATACATTTAAGGAATTAGGAAATATTTAGCTACAAATTGTCAACAGTAAATTCAGCATCAGTAGATCATCTATCATACCATGCAAAACCAGGAGTACTCCTCTCCTCAAAATATCTTCCTCTTACAGCTTAAACATGAACGTTTTTTGCCAGGACAATCAGGGCTTTTCAAAATTTGGACTCCAATTGTCTTTATAGTTTCATTATTTCTTTATACCAACAGGCAATCATCCTAAATTACCACCCTCACTCCCCTATTTCCTGAACGGGTTATAACTTTCCATTCTGCTTTCTTTTCTTTTGTTGGTACCTTAGTTAGAAAGAATATTTCTCCCCATTCTCTATTTTAAAATATTTTTAAAATATTTTTTATTTTTTCAAGCCTAACTCATGATAAATAGACACAATTATTTTTTCCTCATATTTATTTTAAATTAAAAATGAAATAGTGATTTGCAAATGCTCTCTCTCTTCCCCCAATGCATAGCTATTTTTCCAGCTTGCAATATTATTTGTTGTACATAACCAAATGTTTTCCAGAAAAAGTGATGATCCCACTCTTGTCAGATTGGGCCACACCTTGGTATGGTTTGGGATAGCATCTTTTAATATAAAAGTTGACATGAGTGTCTTTTCTGGAAGCAGGCAACCTGGAAGATCCAGAGATTCAAACAAATATCATTTGAAGTGTTAAAAGAAACTGGGAATTGTTAGGCTGGGAGAAAATGCAGAACCAGAATGATTTAGCTTGTTCCATCTAATTTTCAGAGTACTGAAAAATAGACAAGGAATCACAATACAAATAGGCAAAGACAAAAAGACTATTCAAAAATAGATGGTGTCCAAGAATGGAATGGACATGTAGTGGAGAGCTTTCTAGCTATTTCTAGCTATTTCTAAACCTAAAACCTATTTCTAGGTTTTAGGGCATGTTGAGATATTACAGAAGGAATTTCTATGTTTATCAGAGATTTTTGGGAAAGTGGAGGAGGGGTGAATAATATGGATTTTTAAAACGACTTTTTAGGAAGGTGTTGCATTACATAACACACTGCAAAACTTCAAAGCTATTCTTTATTCAAATGCTTAAGCATGTTGTTCACAGTTTCAAACATCAACATCAGCATCTGTACTATTGTCAGAATGTTGGCTTCAGACACTCCACCTTTAAGCTTTCAAAGGCCAATTTAAATGCTTCTATGATTCATTGAGTACATCATAAATTGTCATTTTTATCAATTCTGTGCCAGTTAAATGTTTCCAGAAGATTTAAGTTATGATTAGTCTGTTATTATGTTTCTGGTGGCTTATTGCTTATTTGGTACTTAGGATTATGGATTCGAAAGAAGTATGCTCTCTCTGATTTGGGGCTGAGGCACCTCAGATAAATGGCGAGGGTGACAAAGTAGAGGACAATATTTCTTCTCTCCCCACAACAATAAATTAAATGAACAATATTTTCAGGCTTAGCAAGTTCCACGAGTTAAATAGCAAATAGAGACAGTTCTTTTTACAATTATTGTTTTTTAAGTTTTTACAGGCTTCACTAAAGTGATTGGCAATTGAGAATAAATTCAGTCAGCTTAAATCAAGAAACCAAGATTTCAACATACTGTGTTTGTGATGATGACACATTTTAATTTCTGTATATATGTATTTTAGTTATTGTGGTGACACTCTTAAAATCTTTTCCAAAACCTTTTAGAAAAGAGCTATTACTCAACAAAATGCTATTATAAGTAATCTCTGATAAGTCTTTGATCTCCAGATATTTTTAAAGGATTTAACAAAAGTTATTAAAATTGAGTTTGAAAAACATATGCTTTTAATCAGTATTTTTTGTATGTAATATGGGAATTTTTAACTTAATTTATGAAGAATGTCATTCACTGATGTTTTCTTTGGTTTATATACCATCTCGTTATAAGTAGAGAAATAGGCATATAATAGGTTCTTGATAATGATAGTTGTACTTATTATTAGCTTCCATCACATGAAAAAAAGCTACATTGTAGTAAAATTTTTTATAAATATACTTAAATTATTATATCATAAAACTTTTTTCATATCCTTATTAAAATTCTCTTTGGCAGCATATATAAAATATTTAACATTATTAGATGAATAGTTTTTGATGTAGAATGTACATATGCTAATTTAATTCATATACTTGATAAAGATACACTACATTATCAATGATAAAAGGACAGAACTCATTTATGTAAGATTAAGTTTAATTTTTTAAAAATGTATTGAAATATAGCATATGTAGAATTTTAGGTGAATACCAACTTTTTAGGACTCAGTCTCCATTTTTGTTTTGTTAGTTGATGATTTTAAAAGTGCCTTTTTAGAATTAAACTAATATTTATTGAGCTTTCATGTTATATCAACCTCTTTACTAAGTAATTTAACTCTCCAGAGTCGTTTTCTAAGGAACATCTGAAGGAAAATTCGAGTGCACCCAAAAAGATCTGACCTGTAGCTGTGCGCACTTAAGGGTCTGGATCTCTCACTGTTGTTTTTCACCTCCTCATGGAAGGTACCGCTGTTAGATCTTCCCACCCTCATCTCAGGATCCTGAACAAAGCTAAGGAGGCAGAGCAGATAATAGGAAAAATAAATGGACTAAGGTTTTACAGGATTAGGGGTGATGTTTCTCAGATGTCACAGACCATAGTCTATTTTTTGTTGTATTTTTCCCATGCAAGTTGTCTCTAACAGTTCAGATTAAAAGAAATGAGGAACTTTTCCAATTTCCTTTCCTCTTTCCTCCTCCTTATCCCACATTTTCCACAACATACTTTTATTCATTTTATTATTTTGCTTTATTTACAATCCAAAGGTTTAGATAAAAATCACAGTTATAACTCTAATGCTTAATAAGATGTTGTATTAGTCAGCCAAAGGGGTGCTAATGTGAAATACCAAAAAATGGGTTGGTCTTTATAAAGGGTATTTATTTGGGGTAGAAGTCCACAGATACCAGGCCATAAAGCGTTAAGTTTCTTCTCACCAAAGTTCATTGCCACGTGTTGGAGCAAGACAGCTGCCGACGTTTGCCAGGGTTCAGGCTTCTGGGGTTCCTCTCTTCCCGGGGCTGCGTTTCTCTCCGGGCTTAGCTCCTCTGGTTCCTCCACAAGGTCAGCTGTAGACGATCAGGCGAATGGCTCGCTTCTCTTCTCCTGGGGCCTTCTTTCCAACATCAAAACTGCTTCTCAAAAACTGCTTCTACTCTGTTCTTTGCCTTGCCTTTTATATTCGATTCCCCACCCACCAAGGGGTGGGGCTCAACACCTTACTGATGTGGCCCAGTCAACGCCCTAATCATAACTTAATCATGCCTGGATTAACAGATCAGTTTA
>JAQZBX010091242.1:0-12406 GCA_029593785.1 Cabassous unicinctus
AGACTTGCGTGGTTATCACTGATTAATCGTCTTAAATCTTGTGTCTCTTCAGGATATTCGGTTAGTTCTTTTTGCTAGGCCATCTTTTCCTATTTCTTAGTATGACTTGTAATTTTTTGCTGATGTCTAGATATCTGAATAGGCTGGTGAATTTACTCTGCTGGCCTATTTCTCTCTATATCCTAATGTTTGTTTGTTTTCACAGATCTTCTTTGATATTTGGTTCAACTTGTTCTTAATCTTTAAAAATTTCTGGGGTTAAGTTATCAAAATCAGGCCAGTGACTCACTAGTGGGGTACAGATTTTCTGACAGAGATAGGCTATAAAGAGAACTAAGAACAGTTTTTGTCCATGCAATTTCCCAATTGGCCAATAGATGGTGCTCGTCAATGCACCTTTCCACAGAGGTGTTTCATTCTGGGCTATCCTGTGTTGAATCTCCAGATAGAATATTCAAAGCAGACTCTGCTTGCCAAATTCATTAAAGTAAATCCCCCCAATTCACACTCCCTTTTCCCTTGAAACAGCTGACAGGAGAAAGATGGCTGTTCCCCTCTTAGTGGGCTGCAGTTAGCCAGGGATGTTACCCCAGCCTAAATCTTAAAGGTGGTGGAGGGAAGCCATTCTTGCCTGCAACTGGGACTTGGTAACAAAGGTTTGTTGCTTTTGCTTCTTTAGCTCTCTGCTCCTCACCCTCCTGGGAGTTGTCTAGCACTACTCAGGTCTGCTGACCTCCAAAGCAGGTCCCTCAGACATCTTCTGGCTCTTTCTCCAATGTTTTTTATGAGACCATTGAGCTCTGCCTGTTAGTCTGATGCCATATTCCCCTAATCCCCCATGCTTATTTTTTCCCATTATTTTCTCTCTCTTTTTGATTTCCATGCCATCTTCAAGCTCATAGATCCTTTAATCTCCATCTTCAAATCTACTGTTGTATGACTCTAGAGCATTTTGAAATTTCATCTATTGTGTTTTTCACTTTCATAGGATCTCTTATTTTTCTTTTCAAACTTTCAAACTCTTGTTTATGGTCATCTAGTGTTTTGTTAATATATTTTATCTCTTTTGCCATTTCTAATTGCTTTAGGAGACTTGATTGAACATCTTTGATTTTTTGTTCCAAATTCCATATCTCCTCCACTTTTCAATTTGACCCTCTGCTGGACCTTATTTTCCTGTTTCTAAGTATGGCTTATGATTTTTATGGCTATCTGGGCATCTGTTTATCTTGAGGAGTTTACTCTGAAATTCAGATTCTCTCTTTTGACTAAGATTTTATGGTTGATTGGCTTTGTGTTCATCTTTGTTGACACTTGATTCATCAGTATTATCCATTGAAAACAGGGCTAGTGACCCACAAGGAGGCACATACCAGCTCCAAAATGCCCTGCGTAGAGGGTCAGGAAAGACACCAAAAAGCCTTTAATTCTGCTCCAAAAGATGGTCCTTTCCTGGTCTGCCAGCAGCTGGCACTCTTCACCCAAAAGCCTTGTTGATGACTTCCCCAAAGTACTCTTCCTTCTTCTGTCTGTACTGTCCATACTAAGAAGTCCTCTTTCAAGGACAATCTCATGAGCCAATTCTTTATAATAAATTTTACACACACACAAAAAAACACATGCACACTTCAGTTCTGCTTCTCTGGAAATCCCTGACTGATAAAGATTTTGGTACCAAGGTTGGTTCTAGAACACAATCTTAAGGATAAACTTTCTGAAATGGTTTTGGGAGTTTTGGAATTGATTTTTTAAATTGCATTACATTTAAAAGCCCTAATGATTCTTTACAAAGTTAAAGAAGGCACTGATAAAACATGGCATGATGTGGCAATAAAGATAAGCAAAATATCACCATTGGATACACATAAAGAAATACTTTTAAGAGCCAACATTCTGGAAGATTGTGTATGTATTTGATATTTTGGGCCAAAGCTAATGGGTATATTGAGATACCAAGCTAATAGGTATAGTGAGATTGGTTAGTTGTTCTTAAATATGTTGCATAAATTGGTGTAAGAAAAGGATGACTTAATATTCCAAGGTTAAGTGGCAAATAAATGACATGAAAGTTTCTATATGTGCCTTGAATGAAGCCCTTATCTCTTGTAGTGAAACTATGAAGTTGGGGAAACTGAGCTTCTAAATTCTGCAGTGTTCTTTTGCCAGTAGAAACAGCCCTTCATTGTACATCTGAGGAGCTTATCCTTGAATCATCAGGTGAAATTCTAATGAAATCCCTTGAAGTAGTTTACTTTAAAAGACATTGCTATTATCCTCAGAAATAAACCCCATTATCTCTCCTTGCTTATAGACCTTTAACAAAATTAAAGACATGGCAGACCCCAAAACATGAGGTCTAAAACATGACACTTGAGGATGTATACTACATTCCAAAAGGAATACATAATTTTTACACTTTATACTGAGAGAAATCAGCAAAATATTATGTTCTTCACCATTATGCACACCCTTAATATCAATTACCACACATAATCTTCTGATTTTTGTTATATCCAAATTGATATTAAAGGTATGATATAATGGTGGAAGGAAAATAAAGTTGTATAAAGCTGATTTGATTGATATGGGCCCACTAAGTAGAGATTCCACATTCAAACTTACAGTTCAAAGAGTGAGAAGGGGCTTTAGCAGTTTGTTTTGTTGGTTGGATGAAACATGGACCAAAATGTGCCCTATACTAAATGAAGATGATATGCCAGAGTTACTTTGGTATTATGTAGAAGAATATATCCAAAGACAAATGGTGATTAGAATGTTTAAGTGAATTTACCACATCAGACCTGCTCAACCATCCCAGAAGTGAGCAGAGGACAAGCCTTTAACTATGACTTTTATACATAAATTTCTGAAGAGAATGCTAGCATCCTTGTAGAAGTCTGTGGATGTTTTTCTCTGCAGATCAGATATTGCCATGGGAACCACTGCCATTGAACTGGGATCCTTAAAAAATGGGAATAACTTGAACCTAGGGTGACAGTGGTTATGTAGTAGTACCTAATCTCCAAAAACAAGATGGGCATGGTTATTATAATGGAGAGTAGAGTCAAAGCAGTAATCAGTGTAGTATGATTTGTATATACCTATGGCATTAGTTAGATGATCATGGGGTACCTGGAAGCAAAATAGACAGTCTACAAATCTCTTACTTGATCTGTATAAATGTGAGAGTTGTAGTTGAAGTAAACAAAAGCCTAATTTTAATCATAAACAGAGTCACAGCCCCTCAAGAAATTTCCAGAATTTAGTCAATTTACAGACCCAGAAACCCTCATATGAAGGTAAGGTCACTTTCCCATGAGGAAAAACTCTGCTACATTAATGAAAATTTATATGCTTAATTTTCTCTTCAGATTTCCCCAAAAAGAGCCACAATCTTTTATCATTGTGCCTCTGCATTGTAGAAAGGGAAACAGTCAGACGTTTCACAGATTATTGGATACTAGCTCTGAACTTACACTAACTTCAGGGTCCCAAAATGTCATTATGGTCCACCATTCATAGTGGAGGCCTATGGACATCAAGTGGTGAATGTGTTTAGAGCTCAGGTCTGTCTCATAGATGGCCAGTGCATCCTTGAATCCATCCTATGTATATTTTCCCAGTTCTGGAATACATAATTAGAATAAACATACTTAACAAGTGGCAGCATTCCTATATTGGTTCCATGACCTGTAGAGTGAGAGCTATTAACATAGGAAAGGCCAATGGAAGCCATTAGAACTGCCTAAACCTAGGAACATAGTAAATCAAAAGCAATATCACATTCCAGAAGAAATTTCAGATATTAGTGCCACCATGAAGGTCTTGAAGGGTACAAGTATGATGATTTCAATGAAAATAAAACTTTCCTACATGATCTGTGAGGACAACAGATGCATCTTGGAGGATAACAGTGGATTATCTTAGAGTTAACCAGGTGGTGAATCCAACTACAGCTGTTGTTCCAGAATGATATCATTGCTTAATCAATTTAACACATCCCCTAGTACCTAGTATGCAGGTATTGATCTGGGAAATAGTTTTTTTTCTTTGACATTTGTTGGTACAAACTATCAGACACTATTTTCTTTCAGCCAGTATGGTCATCAGTAAACCTTCACTATCATACCTCAGGGGTATAACAGCTATTCAGCCTTATGTCATAATTTAGTCCAGAGGGAACTTGATCATTTTCCTCTTACAGAAGTCACACCCTGGTCCATTATATTGATGACATTATGTTGATTGGGCTAAGTGAGCAAAAGGCAGAAACTTCTTTAAAGTTATTGATAAGACATTTGTACTTCAGAGGGTGGGAATTAAATGCAACAATTATTCAGGGGAATTACATCTCAGTGAAATTCCAGGCATCCAATGGTGTGCCATAACTTGAGATATCCCTTCTAAGGTAAAGAGTAAGCTGTTACATCTGACCCTTAGGATGACCAAAAAGAGGCACAAATTTTAGAAAACCTCTTTAGGTTTTTGAGGCAACATATGTATGGTGGCTTGGAGCTATATACTCCAGAAAATCATGTTCTTAAACCTATTCCATTCCTGTGGATATGAACTGTTGTAAATATGACCTTTAGGTTAGGTTATGTTAGTTAAGGTGTGGCCCAGAGGAATCAAGATAGGCTTTAACTTAATTACTAAAGGCCTCTTAAGGAAGGTCACAGAGATGCAGAAAGCTGGAGGGAGCAGCCAGGAGCTGAAAGTGATCAGTACCTGGTAGAAGAAGGAGGAACTAGGAGAGGCTGCCCCATGTATTGCCTTGGAACAGAAAAACCATGGGCCAAGGATTTCCATCTAGCATTCTGGAGACAAGAAAAACAGATGCCTCTGCTTTATGTCCAGTCTTCCGTGCATGCTGCTTTGCTCCTTGGGCTATAAGGTCCAGCACAATCAGTGGTTTTTGAAGTGTAAATGGAAAATACAGATGTCATTGGAACATTTGGCAGACCCCTATAAGTAAATCACAGCATGGAACCTCAGAATTTTGGAGAAAGCCCTGTCATAACCTGTGGATAACTATTCTTTTTTTTGAAGAAAAAGCTTTATCTTCCTACTGGGCCTTAGCAGAGACTAAGCACATAACCTTGTTATGCAACCAGCGCTGTCCGTCTTGTCCTGGTTATTGCCTGACTCAACAACCACAATATTGGAGGTACAAAGCAGCATTCCATCATCAAACAGAAGTGATAAATACGAGATTAGGTGCAAAGAGGACATGAAGGCTCATGTAAGTTACATGTAGAAGTAGTCAAAATGTCCATGGCCCCCACTCCTGTCTTATTAAGTTATCTCTCCTGCTTGTACCTATGGCCTCTTCAGGAGTGTAGTAGTCAGCCAAAGGGGATACTGATACAAAATACCAGAAATTGATTGGCCTTTATAAAGGGTATTTATTTGGGGTAAAAGATTACAGTTACAGTCCCTAAATAGCCCAACTCATGGCTTGTTTCTCACTAAAGTCAATTGACACATGTTGAGGCAAGATGGTTGCACATCTCTATGAGGGTTCAGCTTCACTCTCTCTCAGCTACAGACAGGCATAGTGCTTGTCTTTCCTCCCAGGGCTGCAGGATCAAAGTACTCTCTTCCCATGTGTATTTTTCTGTGTGTCTTTTTGAGTGAGTGTCCCTTTATATCAGCACACCAAGGGGATGGGGACTTAACCTGAATTGCACCCTACTGATGTCATTAAATGATAGCCCAATCTTAACATAATTTAATCAAAGACATCTCAGCTGAATCTAATACAATCAAAGGGTATCACACCCTAGGAACTGACCAGTTTACAAACATAATTCTCTTTTTGGAATTAGTAAATAACCTGAAACTGCCACCTCCAACATTTGGATTCCAAAAAGACATTACAATATTCAAAAATCCTTAAATCCTTTCAGTTATAAATCCTAAGAATAAAATCACATCACAGTTATTCATAGAAATATAGTTTTTCTTGGGGCAAAGTCCCCTCTGGTTATAGAACTGTGAATCTTACAAACCAATTTATTTGCTTCCACTATACGGAGGGACAGACATAGGAAAAACATGAGGAGGATTAGGGAGGGAAACATGAGTCACTACTCCCCAACAGTTCCAAAAACCTGCAGGGCATACTTCATTAGATTTCAACGTCTGAGAGTCATTCTTTAGATGACAGTTTCTTCCCCCTGGGGCCTCATGGGGGCCCGCATTTTCCACAGTCTTCCTCAATCGCTCTATTCTTGGTTCCACCTTTATCAAGCAGCTGTGTGGTAACTGAGATCCAGACCTCACCTTCCAAGAATATTAGGATCATAGCCACAATTTCGCCAAGCTTTGGGGTACTATCGCAACCCCTTTAGTACAGTGAGGTTGGAGAAAAATTTTTCCTAATCTCTAACATAGAGATCCAACCCTCTCAGAACAGTGAGCTGGTGAACTAGCATTTCCTAATCTACGGTGGACAGGCCCACCCCTCTCAGAGCAATGGCATGTGACCCTAACTCTCCCTGACCTATGGGAAGAGTTCCACCCTTGTCAGAGCACTGCAGTGTTGACCACACTCTCCCTAAACTTTGGGGAATATGCTTCACCCTCTCTGTAGCCTGGGGCAGAAAAACTCTCCCTGAATAGTAGGCTGAAATATCCAACCTCTTTAAATCCAAGGGGAAACTCACCCTCTATATACACATGGGTCAGGTTCCTCTCTTGGCTCAAAATATGTTTTAATTCCAATCCTCAGCTTCCATGGTTTCATCTTAAAGTGACTTTTCCTTCCATCTCTCCCCTCCAGTGTCCCTTTTAGTCCAGGCTGACAGTGGTTTTGTTCATACAGCTCTCTCAAAAAGCTTGTCAGTTTAGCATGCAGGAATCAGATTCTAAGCCACCAGACAGTACCATTTTCCACAAGTCTTTCCTGGATAACTGCATTTTCAATCCTGACTTACAAGTTCCAAGTACAGTTAATTCCTGAAATGGGGCACTATCATCTGGGGGCTTGATTTCCAGGGGCTTGGTATTTCCAGAATCAGTTTCTTTTTTCTTTGTGCTCAACAATTCATTTCTTAGCTTATCTGTATCATCTAGCATTTTAATATTAGATGCAAGGAGAAGCCAAGCCACATTCTCTGAGTTTACCTTGGAAAGTTCTTCAGCTAAATACCCAGGCCTGCCATTTTCAAATTCTGCCTTCCACGGAACATCAAGAGTCAATCTTGCTAAGTTCTTTGCAATTTTAAACATGGATCACCTTTCCTCCAGTTTCCAAATCTAGATTCATCATTTACTCATAAAAAGTCTCTTTAGCTTGCATATTCCTATCAACAGTTTCTTCAAAGCAATCTAGGCCTTTTCCATCAATCATCTCATAAATCCTCCAAAAAATAACCCTTACCCACTTATAAAAATAATTCCAGCATTTTTGGTAATTGCTAAAGTAATACCCCACTTCTGTTACCAAATTCTTTAGCAGTCAGACAAAGGGGTGCTGATGCAAATTACCAGAAATATGTTGAATTTTATAAAGGGTATTTATTTGAGGTAAAAGCTTACAGTTAAAAGGCACTCCAGAGTCCAACTCAAAGTTAGATTATATTATACCAAATTAAGTTGCGATGTGTTGAAATAAGATGTTTATTTTTCTCTGCAAGGGTTCAGCTTTCCTCTCTGTCACCTGCAGGCTGGCATGGGACTTGTTTCTTATTTTGGGGTCTGCAGGATCAAAGTTCTCTCCTCTTCATGTCATAACAAAGTTCTCTCTTCCTGTGCATTCTTCTTTGTGCTTTCTTGTGTGAGTGCCCATTTATATCATCCCATCAAAGGGGCAGGGTCTAAACCTGAGGTACACCCTGCTGACATGGTCAAATCAAAGCCCTAACTTAACATAATTTAATCAAAGACATCTCAGCTGAATCTAATACAATCAAAGGGTATTTTGCCCAGAGGAACAGACCAGTTTGAAAAAATAATCTCTTCTTTTGGAATTAATAAATAATCTCACACTGCCACAGGGAGGTCCTCATAATCAGTTGAATAAGGAAGATAAACCTTGGGCCTTTTTTACAGGTAGTTCTGCACAGTACACAGGCACTACCCAAAAGTGGACAGCTGCAGGACTACATCCTCCTTCTTGGTTTCTCTGAAGGATAGTTGTGAAAAGAAATCCCCCTAGTGAAGAGAAGTTTGGGCAGTAGACCTGGTTGTTCATTTGCTTGTAAGGAGAAATGGACAGATGTGTGATTCTACATTGATCCCTGGGCCCTGGCCAATGATTTGCTGAGATGGTGTGAGACATGGATGGAATATGACTGGCAAATTGTAACAAGGTGGTCTTTGGGAAGGTATGTGGATATATATGTGTATATGGACAATAATGTGAAGTGATCTGTGTTCTTTTCAATGTAACAAATGGTAACATCAGAGGAGGAATTTAATAATGAAGTGATTAGACTTACATATAATGTGGATATCTGTTGGCCTCTTTTCCCAGTCACTCTTGTCATTTTCCAATGGACTCATGATCAAAGTGGGCATGATGGGATGGATGGAGCTTATTCATGGGCTCAGAAACATGGACTTCTACTCATCAGGGCCAAACTTGCTATAGCCGTTGTTTAGTGCCCATTCTACCAGAAAGATGACCAACAGTGTTTCCCTGCTATGGCACCATTCCCTAATGTGATCAGCCAGCTCCCTCATGGCCAGTTTATTACACTGGACCTCTTCCATCATGGAAAGCACAACATTTTTTTCCTTATGGAATAGACATTTACTCTGGGTATGAATTTGCCTTACCTGTATAGAATTATTCTGCCTTATCCATGAACTTAACGAATGACTTATCTATCATTTTGGTATTTCCCACAACATTGCTTCTGCTCAAGTAAATCACTTCAAAGCAAAAAAGTAATAGACAAAGTTCATGGAATTCCCAGTACTGTCATGGTCCCCATCATCCAAAAGCACCTTGATCAATAGAACAGTGAAACATCCTTTGGAAGATTAAATTATCACATCAGTTATGTGAAAATACCTTGTAGAGCTGGGACAATGTAGTCCAGGAAACTGTATATGCTCTAAATTGGTGTCCAATATATGTGCTTCTTCTCTCTTAACCTTGATTCATGGGCCCTGGAATCAAGTGATGGAAATTGGAGAGGCACCACCCATTATTAGCCCTTGTGGCTAACTAACAAAAGGTTTCCACTGACACTGTGACCTTATGCCCTGTTGTTAGAGAGGAATTATTTCCAAAGTATTGGAAAGCATCCACCAGGATACACAATGATTACATTGATCTGGAGTTCAAGACTGCAACTCAATCACTTTGGACTCATCATGCTGTTGAATCAACAGACAGCGAAGTGAGTTATAGTTCTGACTGGGGCAATTGATCTTGATTGCCAAAGGGAAATTGGTCTGCTGCTACACAATGTAGTAAAGAACTGTATGTCTGGCATACAGGTCATCCTTTAAAGTGTCTATTAGTACTATTATGCCTTAAGATTAAAGTAAATGGAAACCAAAAACAACCTAATTCAGGAAAAAATACTAATGACCCAGACTTTTCAGGAAAATAGGTTTGGGTTAACCCACTAGGCAAAGAATCATGACCAGCTGAGATGATTTCTGAAGACAAAGGAAACACGGAATCGGTTGAGTAAGAAGGTAGTTTTAGTTACATATAACATGTATGACCATGTGACAAGTTACTGAAATGAGGGCTGTATTTTTATGAATATTGTCTTCTATACCTTGTCAGGAATTTCTTTATTTTCTTCCCTTTGTCATATAACATATGTTGTTTTAAATTTACATAATGGTATTTAAGTGGTAGTGTATCAAATACAAGAGTGAAAATCCCCCAATGTATTCTAGCCTCCTTTAGGAAAGAATTAGCATATTTTCTCTCAGTGTGGTTGTGTCACATTAGGCAGAATTATAACTTTGTTATTGGTTTTATTAGGATATTAAATATGGTTTAAGGAGATGTATATATGTGCCATGTTGCAAAGGGGTGGACTTAGATGATTAATTTTATATGTCACCTTTACTAATTTATGATGTTCAGTTGTTTGGTCAAATACTGGCCATGTTGTTACTGTGGAGGTGCTTTGTATATTGGGTTAGCTTCTACAATCTGTTGACTTTATGTAAAGTAGATTACAGTCCAAATTGTGGTGGATCACATCCTATCATTTGGGGAGTTTTAACAGTAAGATCTTAGGGTTCCAGTGGTCAGAAGGATTTGTAACTCATCTTCATTATCAACTAGTACTGAAATTACAAGGCTGCCCCCTTCCCAATTTGGAATTTGCTCTTGAAATTTCAGCGCTCCTTTATGAGTAATTCCAGTCAATTGCCCACTTTATCAATTTCAGAATTGCCAGCCTCCACAATTGCCTAGAGTCAGTACCTTATAATAATTGTACTGGTAGATTATAAAAAAGAGATTTGAAATGGAATTTTGGGGGAAAGATCCACTTTTCTAACCCACAGGCTGCTCATACATGTACTTGCCCATACATGCGTGTCCACACACACACACATACACACTCCAAGACATTAAGTCCATTGAACATTACAGAAAATTGGATGAAATGAAAGTGACCATACTAATTTGAAACAGAGCAATTATAATGAGCATTGCTGAGCAGAAATATAACTTTCAATGAGGAGGATTAATTTTGCCTCTGAGTAAGTGTACAACGTAGGAAATATTTTTGAGTATATCATAGAATAGTGCTAATTGAAGACAGGAAAAATCAGAGCTTTTCATTAATATACTAGAAATTCTACTGTATGCTTCTTGTATTTTCTAGAATATGTATATCATTTAATAATTTTTAAAAATGGAAAGGGACCCAACATTATTCTTACCAATAATCCATGTTGTTCCTCTTGTATTACCGCTTTTTCCATGGAGTATCATTGGGAAAGTCCTACAGGACCTCCTCATTGAGTAAAATCACATGATGGTATCACTTGCACTTTATTTGATATTCCATTTCAATTCAGAAGGAATGCACTCATATGTTCTAAGTTCCGTGACAAGATGTATTTTGATTTTGGACTCATATATATGTATTTTAACATTTTTTTAATTAGAGAATTTGTAGGTTTACAGAAAAATCATGCAAAACACAAAGTTCTCCTTTACCTCCCTCTATATTTATCAGCTGGCATTAGTGTGGTAACTTTGTTCAAATTACTGAAAAAATATTATTTTAGCAGCTATAGTCCATAGTTATATTAGGGTTCACTGCCTGTGTTGTAGTCCAATATATTTTTTATTTTTTAAATTCCAGTAACATATATACAATCTCAAATTTCCCCTTTTATAATATATCATTCAAATATATAATTCAGTGCTGTTAATTATACTCACAATGTTTTGCTACCATCATCACCACACATTACCAAAATTCTATCCCACCAAACAGATATTCTGTACCTATTAAACATTAGTTCCCCCTACCCTAACCCCACTTAGGCCCCTGGTAACATATATTATAGGTTCTGATTCTAAGAATTTGCTTAATCTAATTATTTCGTATCACTAAAAACAGAAATTATATGTCTTTAATTGCTTGCTTACTTCAATTAACATGTTTCAGCACATATCAGAACTATACTCTGAATACTATTCATATGTAGTCATACACCACATTTTGTTTATACAGTCATTTATTGATAGACACTTGTATTACTTACACTATTTGACAATAATGAATAATGCCACTTTGACTATTGGTGTGCAAGTATCTGTTTGGGGCACTTGTTTTAGTTTTTTATGTTAACAAGTGGGATTGCTGCACATTTGGTAATTCTATACTTTCTGAGAAATACTTAACTGTCTTCTACAGCAGCTGAACCAATTTACATTCACACCAAATGTGAAAATGTGTTTCTATTTCTAAACACCCCCTCCAACATTTGTTATTTGGTATCTCATGAATTTGACTTGCTGGAAAATATATTCTGAATGAAAAGTTGCCACAAAAATGTAAGTGGATAAATACTGGGGAAGATATATGAGAATGCTGTGTTTTTTCGCATGATTTTTCTGTAAATCTACAACTTCTTTAATAAAAATTAGACTGGAGAAGAATTTGTACTCTGTTGCAGTTTAATGAAGTGTTTTGTATATGTATTTTAGGCCTAGTTAGTTTAGATTATTATTCAAGTTTCCTTTTTCCTTATTGGTCTTCTGTCTCGGTTTTTTATCCATTAATGAAGGTAGTTCATTATTATCCCCTACTGTTAATGTAGAACTGTCTATTTCTCCCTTCATATTTGCTAATTTTTGTTTCATATATTTGGTGAATTTACCATTAGGTGAAGATACATTTATAATTGTTATATCTTCTTATTGACCACTTTATCATTCCATAGTGACCTTTGTCCCTTATAACAC
>JAQZBX010091243.1:0-12413 GCA_029593785.1 Cabassous unicinctus
TGTCCCTTTAAAAATATAGCTTTCTAAATTATTTTCCATATTATCTTATATGCAAAAGTATAATGTACAAAATTAAAAAATATTTTATTGGAAAACTCACTTGCATTAATTGTTCACTAAAACTTTTAGCAATATTTTAAATATTGTAGAAATAGGCAGTGATTAGACACAAAAGCAGGTAAATAATAAATCATTGCAAATATATTTGTCTTGATCTCAAACTTATATTAGTTATAATACCAGATGTGAAATAATTAGGAACTAAAGATAAATTAAATTATTAAATTTAAAAGAAATAATAGCATGAAATTCTATGTTGTTTGTTTATATGTATATATGTTTATAACTGTATGTACATATATACACACAAAAAGAAACACACAGATATATGACCTAGGCATAGCAGAAATTATGAGAAAATTTTAAATTTCACTGAAAGCAAACCAGTGTTATAATAATTTTGTAGATATCAACAGTAGTTTAAATTATGAAGCAATTTTATTGACATGAAAGAAGAAGAGGAGGAGAATGAAGAGTGAGAAAAAGATACAACAATACACACAATGGTAACTTATTTGTGAATTTGACTGCATTACAATGAAGAATTTCTTTTTCTAGAACCAAAACAAAGTCATTGAAATTGATATTATAAACCACTGAAAACTAACCTTTAAGGTCTAGAAAGCAATTCTGAAATGGAGTAAACACCCATATCTTATTTTAAACATAGAAATATATTATTTACATTTGGTGTTGACTGAAAATAAAATGTATAACCACGTGGTACTGCCACAAAATCAGTAGGATGGAAAAAACATAGCTCGATGCACCAATTGCTAGTGAGGATGTGGAGCCAAGGATATGAGGATGTATTGCCTGTTTGTGTCCATAACTGGGTACAACTGCTTTGCACAATTATTTGTTATTGTATTAGTCAGCTAAGACTTGTTTAGTTTGCAGTGAGGAATAAACTTTTAGTCAATGCTGAAGGTCACAGTGGTTATTTTCCACTTAGGAAACACATCCATTTTGTGTTGTCTATAGCTTTGCTATGTATGATCCACATTCAAAGAGCAGACTATTGGAGAACCCTATATATGGAATGTCAGCAGTTCTCTTGGTGGATTTAATAGATCTTATAATGAAGTACATATGTTAGTTCTTAAATCCACACACATTACTTTTGCTCACATTTTATTGGTCAAAGAAGATTAAATGACTTAGTCTGCTATTAATGAATGGTAACAACTCTGTTTACATATCTTAAAAAGGGTACTACAGAGAGGGACACTTCAGAAGGGGCATGAGATATTTTGAATTGTAGTGCAAACAAGAATTTATATATTAAACACTTGATATATATGCTTGTCCCTGCATTGGCAGCGAGGATTATGATTACCCGTAAGATGGAAGAAAAGGGTGTGAGAAGAGAGAAATACAGTAAACCTCTAGTATCCTGAATTATTTACATTACATTGAAACTATTTTTATAATTACTCATTGAAATTAATATGAGATTTGGAAAATAATTATTTCTTCCTTTCAAATTAACAGTTAAAAGCCAGAATACCCCATTGAAAATTGATTAAATTTCAAATGCTAAAGATTTTTTCAAAAGTTGATTGAACATCTATTAATATTTATTCACTTCATTGATTTTACTTGTTTAAATTTCCTAGGCTGCTCAAGTAAATACTTATGAAATGAGTTTACTTAACAATGTGAATTTATTAACTTATTGTTTTAAGGCTAAAAGAACGTCCAAATCAAAACATTTTCAAGGTGATGCTTTCTCCCCAAAGACTGTGGCATTTGGGGGCTGGTTGCTGGTGATCCTTGGTCCTTCATGTGCCACATGGAGGTGTCTCCTGCTCTCTCACTTCTTTTCTTGGTTTTGTTGATATTTCACTTATGGCAGCTCCATCTATGGCTTTATTTCCCTCTCTGAATTTCATTCTGCTTATAAAGGGCTCCAGTAATAGGATTAAGACCCATTCTGATTGTAGTGGGCTACATCTTGAAGTAACCACAGCAAAAGGTCCAACTTACAATGGGTTCACAGCCACAGGAATGGATTAAGTTTAAGAACATGTTTTTCTGGGGGCACATGGTTCCAAACCAACAAAATAATTTCTAAAAGTTGGATTAAATTTTGTCATGTTTACTGAAATACAGTGATTCTTACTTCATCAATATCCTTCACTGAAAGTGAAAATGTCCTGAAATTAAAAAGAAATAAATAACAAAGCTATCATTTTAATTCACTCTTCAGTTGATATCCAGTTTCTAATGCTCCAGTATACCATGCCACAGATTAAAGAGCACAGCTACAAATACCCTCCAATAGAAACACAAAATATGACAGAGAAAGTACTGGGTAGTTTCTTTAATATTTACTTTTCAGTTAATGGTGCTTGGACAGTTGGATATTTATACAGCATAAAAATAAATTTCACTCCTCCCTCTCCCTAAACACAAATGATATAGATTAAAGGTCACTATAAGTCAAAACTATAACAGACTTAGAGACTATTAATGGATAATGTCTCCATGATTTCAGGCTATCTGTCATGTATTTCTTGTATTACCCATACAAGAAACAAAATGCAAACCACAATGTAAAATACCAATTTATTTATTAGAAGAGTTTTTATAATTTCTTTTTCTCAAAGAATATAGAGATAAGCATGTATTAAATAACAAATCAGGGAACTGTAGCTGTCACAAATATAGACAAGAATTTCTTAGAAAAGAATTACAGACTAACATTAAAGTATATTTAAATATTCAAGCTTAGTATAATTCTCTCTCTCTATATGTATATACACACATATACATACACATACATAAACATATATATGGACATATATGTGCTAAGCACATTTGAAATATCTGACAATATAAAATATAGTTGAGGGTGTTGAAAAAAGAGAAATCTCAAACATTAATTAAGAGTTTATTAATCGGTACAGCCTGTTTAAATTATAGTGTGGCAATGTATCAATTGGCTTAGGCTATGTTATACCTGAGTGACCCCCCAATATTTGGTGCATAGAACTTTTTCAGAATTCCTGTCCATTTTGTATTGGACAAGTCCTTTACTGTAGACATCAGGCTGATGGAGAAACATCCACCCAAATGTCAAATAGAAAATAAACTATGACAAAATATAACGCTCTCTTTAACTTACACTATTCCTCCCTTTCTCACTTATTTTGAAAAAGCCTGCTACCTGGTTTAGCTTTATATCCACGGGATATAGAAACACTCTCATAATATAAGGGGGAACACTAAAATGTTGAGTATAATTCAATCAACCTCAATCATACTCTATTAAAATTAAAGGTTTGCATAACCAAAATCCAATGGGCATGAATTATGAGCAAAAGACAAGATTTTTCTATTTTTGGTCACTTAGACAAGGGGTCTTAAATCCCTATTCCTTAATGGTTGCTAATGTTTTAATCCCCTTTGCCTGAGCCATCACATTACATTTCCTTTTATCTGTGGTAATCTTGGTTGAAACCTGGACATTTTGAAATATGTGATCTATTGTTGGAATTCAGACTCTGAGACATCCGTTCCTTAAGATTAAATATACAAAGTATTGTCACATTCCTTGAATGTCAGTAATTATCAAAAACAAGAAATGAAAAAATTAAACATCTTTCTTAATCTATATATATTGACCTGTACAAACCTTCTCCTTTAGTTTATCCACACAATGTCAGTAAAGAATAATTTGAGACCAAGGAACAGGGCTGCCCTGCTGCTTTCTAAGTATGCATCTTGCCTTGAGTGTGGGCATGGATACCTAGGAATTTCCCCATTTGCAGGGAAATAAATGTTCCCCTTTCCATAGGAAACAGTTTCCTCACAGTCCCAGATGCTACAGCCAGCAATCCCTTTCCCCAGGCAGCACAATTGGACTGCTCTTCCAAAGCATCTTGCAGGCAGAGAGCTCTCTGTATTGCCTCCAATGCAAGAAAGTTATGCAATGGAGAGTTCTCAGGCCACCACCAGATTAGTCCAGACATGTATGCTTCCTGTATTTGCACACCATTTACTGTGCTTCCTCCAGAAACAGGACTAAGAATCGAAACAAAGAGTTCAGGCTGCCTCCATGTCTAGCCAGTTAAGAGTGGGCAAGGGGCCAGCCAAGGTGCCATGAGATCCTACCAGTTTTTAGATGGCTTTTGCTTGGTTACTCACTTATCCCATTGTTGCAATGCTTTAACTGCATTCTGGAGCTTCATAAAGGTATTTCTGCCAGTCCTTTCTAATTGTTCAAAGTTTCTGTAGGGTTATAGAGAGCTGAAATGTCTCACTTCACCATGTTGATCACAGTCAGGATTAAAAGGTTTTTGATACTTATTAATTGTTGGCTTGTATATGAATAAAAATACTAAACCATAAAACCCCTGCATTTTACCATTTGCAGGATGAAGGGTGAAGTTAAATGACCATTAATTCTTTAAGGCTGAAAGTTTTCTAGATAGGGATTCTAAGTAAAAAAGCAGCTTTTTACGGGTTCAATTTTGAGATTTCAAAATTTTATTTACTTTACCATCAGTGTGTTCACTCATCTGAAATATATAAAAATATAACAATTTCCATATTGAGAGGTGTTTTTTTTTTAAATATCTTTTTTGTTGAGAAAAGTGAATTACAAGTAATAAAAGACATCCTTCAAGTGAAATACTATTCCACTAATTGCCATGTTTCATTACACTTGGTAACTATTCACTGTTCATCATGCAGAAATATTGAATGCATCAATCTAGGCATGCACCTATTCAACGGGATCAAATAGAGAGAGGATAAGATTCAAATTAATATTCTGTGTTGTGGTACTGGTTTTTATAGTCCACTTTTGAATGAGGGATGCAGCACACATATCAGTGCTATATCATTGTGTCCTTAATTCTGCAGTTGTGTCTCAATTTTAATCACCTTATTATTTTATGCAAACATTGTAAAAAGATGAATGCAGAGTACAATTTTAATTCTTATTCAAACTTTGAATGTTCTCTTCCAGGTTAACAGTATTCTATAACTGGAAGTTCTCTCAAATGTGTAGGCACTTACTATGGCACTCACCCATTCTGCAAAGGTTATTATTCTTTGACATCACTCAGTAACATCCAAAATGTTATTCAAAACACTATTAATAATGTATAATATCTTTTCCACAAGAATCTGTGAATTACACAAATGTATGGAGTTGAAAAAATTAGAAGCAAATATATAGCTGGCATATGAAACAAATTAAAGATGAAATATATGAAAAAAATATATGCAGTGTACAAAACCCCAGACAGTTATTATTGGTAGATTCAAATTTAGAACATATATCACATATTAATTAAACTTCATTTAAATAATTTTTAGAATTGTTTAATCAAGAAAAACCCTGCTTGGGAACTTAAAATATCTGTGGAACATTCTGCATAAAGCAATGTTAATCTCTCTGTTCCACAGACTGGATGTTTGGGTTTATGAACGGGGCACCATGATGTAGAACATGGTCAAGAGAAGACTTTTAAGAGAAGCTTTATTTGCAGTGGGACCAAAGGCAGCATTAACCGCAGAAATTACAAACAAAGTGAGAACAGCCAACTGTGAGGTATAGGTGGCTAGGGCTTTGTTATGAGCTTCCAGAGAATACATCCTAAGCACCATTGAAAATATATCAATATAGGACTTAATCATAAAATCAGAACATACTAATGCAATGCAAACACTGAGATCTAAGGCCATTGACTCAGAAAACTGAATATCTGGAGATGAGATCCTCAAAATTTGAGGTACATTACAGAAATATTGATGGATCACATTGGACTTTGTGAATGGATGCTTGAACATGGTGCCTGCGTGGACACCTGAAAACAGCAACCCACTTGCCAATGAACCACCAGCTGCCTGTGTGCACAGATGTGGGCTCATGGTGTGCGCATAGTGCAGAGGGTGGCAAATGGCAACATAGAGATCATAGGACATCACCACCTGGAAGACCAACTCTGAGTGTACAAAGAAGAGAACCAGGAATATCTGGATGGCACAGGCTGGAAGAGAAATCAACTTGGTGCCTGTCAGAGAATTCACAATCATTTTGGACACAGTAAGTCTATGAGGGATAAATTGCCTATAAAAAAGTACATTGGGTGATGTACATGTGGATCACCTACCATGACAATAACAATAAGAAGATTCACAGTCAGGGAACCCAGATATATCATTAGGAACATCACACCTTGAAGCACTTGGAGCTCTCAGGAAGTTGAGCTATCCATGAGGAGGAATTCTGTGAAAATAGTGAGATTGTCCATTCTCCCTAATATGTTTCCATCTCCCTATAGTCAAAGTATAAAATGAGAAGAATATCATTATGATATGATCATTAAATGTATAGTTTTAGTAAAAATTCAGTGAAGATAATCCATATTACTCCCAAATAAAATGTCACCCTTGGTATCAATATGTGGCTTCTCACAAAGATTTCAGCTTAGAGAAATGGACACAGGTATTTAGAAACCAATGAATTCACATATTTCCCTTTTCACTTTCTTTCCTTAACTCTTCTCTTATATGTTAATTTCAGCATTCATAGGATCAGATAATCCATACATTGAATAATCTAAAATGAGGCTCATAAACCTTTCAGTTTTGAGTCATTTACACTATTTCAGTAAAATATCTTTTCAAAGTCAGCCTGGACATAAGCAGGGGTATTTTCTCATTTCCTTCATTATCAAATGATCATCTCAGGTATGCTCTATAGCAGATCCTCTGCATCAGCCCATTTGTTTGAACACTGTACTGTGATTGTCTTCATCTACCAGGTGACTTGGATATTTGTTTATATCTCCCAATCTAGATGATTTAAAATCGGTTTTTGTAACATTGTTAAAGAATGCTTCTGAGAATCTTCTCAGAATTGTTTTAATGGTGGTGACCAGATGGATCAGGTGTCACCACTCTTTCATTCTCTTGTTCTATAACACATGAGTGTCAGCCCTTGCTTTCCTCCTAAACACCAACATCAATTAAACATTTCCCTTAAAATCTAATTGATTCCAGGTTTCCATTGCAGTGTTTACCACAGTTCCCTTCCTTTCTTTGTAATTTACCTTATAACCTACACAAAGTGTCTAAGACAATTATATCACCTGAATTCTTTACTCCACAAAGGAGGATTCCTTTTATGAGTTATGAATTCCAATATTTGATGAAGACCCATATTTCTGTCCAAGCATCTTGCCTGCAAATTTCCTAGATTTTACTGAAATCTCCTCCCTCACAAGAACAATTGTAGCCACAACCATTTTGTTTGTCTTTAAACATACTAAAACATAAATATTTTTTCAATCTTAATTATCCTTTCAATCCTAAAACTAATTACATTAAGAAGTCCCATTTCAGAACTATTATTTTTAAATGAAGAAAACATAGAAAAAAGAGGTGTAAGAATAAAAATGTTAGAAATTGTATATTTATTTATTCTTTGTACATATAATCCATTTTTAATTATAAAATCATATACAATGGTTAAAATTTTATGTAGATAATAATTATTTTTTACTTTCATTAATTATCTTCATAGTAATTTCTAGCACTTTTGCAATATATTTTTGAAAATTGTTTTTCTATAATAATCTTTTGATCATGAATATTTCTATCATCCTCAATATATGAAGATGAGAATAGTGTATAAGCAGTGATTTTATTAATTATTAAAATAATACTCAGTGTTTACATTGATATTTAACTAAAGTGTTAGTAAATGTAACAAAATTTCCAGATGATTTTTAAATTGCTTTTATCAAACCACGCATTGTTATTTATCCTTAGAAGTTTCATTCCTATCGTACGTCTTTAGATTGCATTTTTCTAATTGTTCTGTACAAATTTCAAAGTATCCCTGTTCTACATTTTTCATATGTCTTGTAGTTCAGAGTGCATCATGATAGTTAAATGCATAGCCTTGGGCATAAGAGAGAGGGTGATTTCAGGGTTTATCTCTGCTCCTTATTGTATAAAGGAAATTTAGAAATTATTTTCTTCACAATTTTAAGTAGTGGAAATATTTAAACACTTATCCCTCATCAATTGTTAAACAAATGAAATAAATATATATAATAAAAATCTATGTAGAGCATATGTTGTTCCTAATGTCTTAGAAATAAATATTAGAAGTTGTTCATAAATTAAAACTTCACTGCATATCTCAAACTATTCATTGATATATGTAGGGCTGCTTTTTATTACGAGGGTTGATTTCCCTTAAATGCTATGGTAACTCTCTTCTGCCTCTGAGTTTCTTGGCTAAATATTAAATTCTAGTTCAAATAATATTTAATTCATAGTGGTTGCTCTAGTTCAATATCTTTGCAATTTATGTATCATTTAACTTTCAGTATTTCTAAAATATGATACCATTTTTCAAACTGATCACCTAAAAAACAGAATCAGAAATATTCAAACTGTCTATGAGCATCAATTTATACATGGAACTAAAATAATTAATTATGTTAATGACCTTGAGATGCATCACAGTGAGTTTTTAATTAGCCATTTTAAAGAAAGACATGAGTTAAAGCATACAAATATACCTAAGGAACAAGGAAACAAGTCCATCTTATATAACATGAATAATACTTTTGCTCAGGAATTTAGACTTCTCAAAAATTGTGAATGTACCTCATTCTTCCTGGACTAAAATTCAAGGAAAGATTTCTCAGGGTAACTCATATTTACCTATAATCATAGGAACAATTGCACGTCTAGATTCTTTATAAACACAAATATTCTTTAGGAAGGACAATTTGTGTCATAACTCTCAGGAGCCCTGGGGAACTAGTGACTTCAACCTGCAGAGAGGCAAGTTTTCTTAACCTCTGATTGTTAAGGATTCTTTGCTTTTCTCTTGAGATTAAACAAATTCATAATAGTACTTAGGACAAGTTAGCAAAGAATATTTTGTTTACAAAACAGAAGTAATCAAAAAAGTTTCATAGTCATTGTTGATTCAATACATTTTAAATTTTACAAGTTTATAAATATAATTATTTACATTATAATATATAAATAAATCATTCAACCCCAATAAAATTATATTTTATGAGGGTTTGAATTAATGTTATAAGGGGAAGACAAATCATATACTAAAATTATCAACACGACACAAAACAGGCAAATATTGACCAGTAGTTATAAAATTAAAGAAAACGGCATCTATTTTAGAATGGATTTTACAATGAAAGGAAATAAAAGTGGCTGAATCACAGAGGGGCACTATTAGGAGATATGCTTTGAGGAGATCCTCACACATGGGATTTGAAAATAATGTTAGGTGCCCTCAGATTGTGAGTTACTACCCCCACAGGCATGTCGGAGGAAAGTTGTCCATTTGTCATTTTTCTGAAAATGCCTATTAATAACTGCCAATCAGTAGAATATCAGAATAAGGGAGAGGCTAAGGAGCTTTAAGAAGAGTCTTAGAAATGAAGGCTGAAAAATAGAAGTCTTCACATAGCACTACAGGAAATCACAATTATTAATTGAAAGTTGGTAGGGAACATTTTGGTGATTAGAAAAGTTAAATCGATGAAAGCAGAAATCCCCTTTTACTTAGGACAGGAAATGTTTGGCTTCACTGGAGCTGGGAAGGCTCAGCAAGTGTTTCACAAAGTCTCAGCACATATTTACCTACTTTAAAAATAACTCCATGATATCAATTTTTCTATGAGTAGTTTAGACAAAAAAGGAGAACTCTGAAGGATTTCTCCATTTGAGAGAGGTTACAATAATTCCCTGTAATGAAAAGAATAATATAGGGTGTATCAAGGTCCATTGGGAAATGGGCAGATTTGCTGTCTGGAGAGGAGTATGAAGGAGCATGATGTCCAGGCATCTAATAGAACCAGACCTTTATAGTCATAGAAATGTAACCCTCAAAATAGGGTAACATTAGGCAAAATACATACAAACTTACACCATCTAAAGCTATTTAAATTACTACAGAGCAAAATTTAATAGAATTTACATAATTCATCTGTTCTCATGTTTTGTGATTACAGGGCTCTTTAACATTCTAAAGAACTATTGAAAACCCTTAATAACTTGTATCCATGGAAAATTAACATATTAAGAATTAAAAGTGACACGTGTTTAAATAATTATGTAATTATTCAAATAAAAATTTGCAGTTTGAATAAGAACTTAGTTTTTCATAACAAATACGTCCACTGTCAAGTGTCCTTTCCAAACATATTTCAAAAATATATTATTTCCCAAAACCAAAATAAAATGAGATGAAAGAAATGGATTAATTATTTTGAAAATCTCTTTAATCCTGGCTTACTGGGAGCTGAATTCTCCTATATGCCCTTTCATTCAAATCCAATATATTGGTTTGCTTGAAGAATATGAAGAAAATATTGGCTTCCACAGATATATGGTTAGAAAAAAGGAGTATTTGACTAAGATAATCATATATATTATTCTTTAATAATAATTTTTACACCAAATATTTACAAGTGGTGATCTCTTAAAGAAGATTAGAAACTGAAACCATATTAATAAACTTCATATTCTACCAGAGTTAAATCCACTATACTTTTAGGCATTTCAGTGGGATTTACCTAATTCTGTAACATCAAATTAGTGTTTATCTGAAAAACATTAGCTCAAAGAGTGATGCAGATCTTAAATATATGACTTATTTTATTTTACAATACCAAAATAAACCATTTATTAAAATCACCAGCAACCCTCTCAGACATGTGTTTAAGTATTGGGAAATTCTCAAGCTCATGCATAGAATACAATATTTTCTAAAATCTATTTTTCATACGAAACTCAAATTTTATCAGCAACTAATTATGGTATTTCTTAAAATTAGAGAATTTGTCCATTTACAGAAAATTAATGCAGAAAGTAGAGTTCCCTTACATCCTCACATGAAGTGTTCCCTCTTATGGACAGTTTACATGTGTGTATTATTTAAAGCTTCTGTTTCTTTACTGATTTTCTCTCTAGGTGTTCCATCCATTATTGAAAGTGGTATACTTAAATCTACTATTACTTAGAACCATCTATTTATCCTTTCCAATCTGACATTATTTGGTTCATGTACTTTGGGGAGGTTAGGTGCATATGTATTTATAATTAAGTCTCTTGAAATCACACTTCATCAGTATATATTATTCTCTACTGTCCTCTCTTACATATTAAAAATTAGAGCAGTGTAATTTACAGAAAAATCAAACAGAAAGAACAGTTTTCTGATATAACCCAAACACAAAGGCATTTTTCCCATTATTAAATTTTTGCATTAATTTCATGTCTTTGTCCAATTGAAAAACAATATTATAATTATAATTTTAACTATAGTCCATATACACAAACACTTTTCCTGTATCCCTGTCACCCACCTTTTCATTATACATGCTTATGTCTTTAGATATTGTCTATCCAAACTCATATATTTATCATCACTTTTTATGTGCTTACATTGCTTAACTTATAGAAAATAAGTGGATTCAAATGTCAAAAATACAATAAAATATGTACACATGTATATTTATTAGAGACTTGTGAGTTTAGAAATCAATCATGCATAAAACACAAGATTCCTGTGCACCTCCCAATCATCAGCACCTTGCATTGGTGTGGAACATTTGTCACAAATGATGCCAGCACTTTTGAAAAATAATTGAACTATGGTTTAACAATAATTACCTTTGTTACAAATGATGAAAGATTTTGGAAATAGTTCTATCTATTATCCATTATTTACACTTTGCTTCCCCCCCACCATATACCACCTATTACTACCACCTATTATTACTATGGCATAGTTGATATAATTCATGAAAAAATATTCTTGTCTTGTACTATTAACTGTAATCCATCATCTACAACAGGGCTCACTGTGTTGCACAGTCCTATGTTTTATCTTTTAATTTTTATTCTAGTAATATATACATCCTAAAGTTTATTCTTTAAACCACATTCAACTATATAGTTCAGTGCTGCTGATTATACTAATGTGCTACCATAATCTACATTGATTTCCAAACATTTATTGTCAGCCTAAATAAGAATTCTGTAAAGGGTAAACACCTACTCCCCATTCTATAACTCCAATCAATATCCTGGTAGCCTAAATTCTAGATCCTAACTCTATGAGTTTGCTTATTATGATTAATTTCTAACAGTGAGGTCATACAATATTTGTCCTTTAGAGTCTGCTTTATTGCACCCAAAATAATGTCTCCAAGGTTCATCCAGGTTGTCAAGTGCATTAGGGTTTCATTCCTTTTTCCAGCTGAATAATATTCCATTGTATGAATATAACATATTTTGTTTATCCATTCACTGGTTAATGAACACTTGGGTTGCTACAATCC
>JAQZBX010091244.1:0-12400 GCA_029593785.1 Cabassous unicinctus
GCATGGAACTACAGCTCAAGCAGCCCCTCAATACAACTCATATCAATGCTGCTGAAACAAAGCAAAGTTCAAGAAGGAAGCAAATAGCTGAGACCACAGATAATGTCAAACAAGGCTTTTGTGAAGAATTTGAGACATTACAACAACATGAACGCAAACTTCTCTACAGCCAAAAAGAGTGTCAGAGGCAAGAAAATAAACACAAAAAATATATATAAAAATATCCTGCCCTTTGATCATATCAGGGTTGTCCTTCAGGATGGTGATCTCAATAAGCCTGTTTCAGATTATATCAGTGCAAATATTATAATGCCTGAAGTTGAAACCAAGTGCAACAATTCAAAACCCAAAAAAAAGTTATGCTGCCATACAAACAAAGGTTGTCTGCAAAACACGGTGGATGATTTCTGGTGGATGGTATTCCAGGAGAACTCATGATTGATTGTCATGACAATCAAAGAAGTGGAGAGAAGAAAGAATAAATGTGTCAAATACTGGTCTGACATATATGCTCTAAAAGAATATAGGGTCATGCACATTAAGAACATCAAAGAAAGTGTTGCACATGACTATACTTTAAGAGAACTTAATTCCTTCAAAGATTAGACAAGGGATTACAGAGAGAATGATCTGGCAATACCACTTTCGGACTTGGCTGGACGGAGTGCCCAGTGACCCCAGAGGCATGCTGGACTTCTTGGAGGAAGTGCACCATAAGTAGGCAAGCATTGTGACATTGGCCTTTGGTGGTTCACGGTAGTGCTGGAATTGACCCAACAGGGACATTCATTGTGATTGATATCCTTAGTGACATCATCAAAGAGAAAGGTGTCAACTGTGACATGAACATGCCCCAAACCATTCAGATGGTGCCATTTCAGAGGTCAGGGATGGTCCAAACAGAAGCATGGTATCAATCTATCTATATGGCCATCCAGGATTATATTGAAACACTACAGGACAGGATTGAAGGAGAGTAGAAAAGCAATAGGAAAGGGCATGAATATACAAATATTAAGTATTCTTTAGTGGACCAGCCAAGTGGAGATCAGAGTCCTCTACCACCTTGTACCTCAACATCATCCTGTGCAGAAATGATAGAAGATACTGCTAGAGGCTATGAAAATGTGGGGCGGATGCAACAGCAGAAAAGTTTCAGATGAGGAAACTTCCCAAAACCTCAGCACAGAAATAGATATGGACTTTCACCCTGTCCCTAAAAAGATCAAGAAATGATTCAAGAAATTTTATGTGAAGAATGAATTTGAATTTAGAAGTTATGAGTTGCAGTTGACTACATTTTGATAAGTGAAATTTGAAACCATTTAAAGACCACTGTGTACTACCTCAACAATCCTTGATTTCTCATTTTATCAGACAAGAAGAAATCATCTCTACAGTGTAGACAGTGTTATGTTTTATAGAAATTTGTTTTAAATTGAGGGAAGAGTTAAATTTTCCTCTATATTATCAGTGTTTCTCTTTGTTATTTTTTCCTTTTTATAACCTTAACAAATTAAAGTTTTGTTTTGTTTGGTTTTCCTCTTTGTAGGGGGTGATAGGGTACTTGCAAGAAGAGAATTGATTTGGGAAAATTAAGTAACAGCATCTGTTGAAATGGGAACAATTTCGTTTGCCATCACTTATCCAGCAGTGGATAATTCAATTTGTTGGCCTCTTTTTTTAAGTTATGATAATTAAGCCAGTGCCCCAAATTGTCAGAAGTTCACATTGTAAAAAAGTATGGAAACTTATGAATTAGGATAAGAGTTTTTTTTTTGTTTGTTTCGGTTTTCTTTTTAAGCAGGTAACAAATTACCATTCAGCCTTTTGACTGAGAAGGTTGTGGTGAGAAAACATTTGTCACGTTTTCTTTGCAGTGCAGTAATTGTCTTATATTTAGAAAATTAGGCATCTATGGATGACCAGTACATTGGTTATTGATTGTTGCTGGCAAACCACCCCAAAACTTAGTGACTTAAAACAACATCTCTTTTTGTTTGCTCACTATACTTCAGACTGGGCTGGGCTCAGCTGAGCTCTTTGTTCTTCTGCAAGTCTTGCTGGTTGTCACTCATGGAGTTGGCAGGTTGATGGAGACACTGGGATGGCAAAGCTTGTCTCTCCCTACATGTGGTTCTTAGGGTCTCTCCTTCTCCATATGGCCTCTCCAAATGGTCTGCCCAACAAGGTAGCTGGACCACTTACATGGCAGCTCAAAGCTCTCATGACACCAAAAGCAGAAGTGGCCAGGCCCCCTTAAGATTTAGGCCCAGAACTGTCACAAAATCACTTTTACTCCATTCTGCTGATGAAAGTCACATTCCCAGCTCAGTTACAAAAAGGGCATTCCACACCACCAGGGCATGAGTATCGGGAGGCATGGTTCATTGTGGGCCACCAGTGGAACAGACAGCCACAACTAGTGCCATGGAAAAACAAGTGTTGTTAGCAAATGTAGAAGCTGCTTATTTGGGGTTGTGAGCTCAAGCTCTTTAAGCTGGTGTAAGCTAGAAGTAAGACTGAGAAATAGAGGGCTTTTAAGACACTTCCTGAACCAGTTCTGCCAGCTCTAACCATATTTTCTGCACCTTAACTTGGGAAAACTGGTCTCATAAGGATGAATGTGTTAGGGGCCAGAATATTTGACAGTTGGTGTCTCCATTTGTATGAGACCTAGCAACAGGGCAGAAGCCCAACCTGTGCCATGCCTCATTGATGAAGTCTCATCAAAAACCCTCAAGTTATCTAATCAAAGGCCTCTTTACCAAAATTAGGGCAATGAAAGGCCTCATGCCCACAGAAATTAATTAGTTCAAAAATGTTTTCTCTTTTTGGAATTCACCTAATTCAAACTGTCATGGTGTATTTTAGGACTTTGTCCATTTTATCTATGTAGTTTAGTTTGTTGGTTTATAGTTGTTCATAAAATTCTCTTATGATAACTTTTAATTCTGTGTAGTCAGTTGTAATGATCCCATTCTCATTACTGATTTTTAGAAATTTTCATCCTCTTTTTTTTTTCTTTTTCAGTTTAGCTAAGGGCTTTTCAATTTTGTTTGATCTTCTCAAAGAACCAACTTTTGGTATTATTGATCCTCTCTATTGTCTTTTTTTGAGGGGTTCCCAACTTCATTTATTTATGCTATAATTTTTTTATTTCTTTCTTTCTGATTGATTTGGGATTAGTTTACTATTCTTATTCTAGTTCCTTCAGGTGTGTAGTAGGTCTTTGTTGTTAGCTCTTTCTTTCTTTATTTTAATGTAATTGTTTAGAGTTATAAATTTTCCGCACAGTACTGCCTTTACTGCTTCCCAAAAGTTTTGAAATGTTGTGTTCTCATTTTCATTAATCTTTATGTACATTCTGATTTTTCCTGAAATTTTTCTTTGACCCACTAATTGTTTAAAAGTGTGTTGCTTAATCTCCATACCTTTGCACATATCCAGACCTCTGCCTATTATTGATTTCTGGCTTGATTCCATTATGAACAGAGAATGTACTTTGTATAATTTAAATATTTTAAATTCATTGATACCAGTTTTAAGACCCAACATATGGTCTTTTCTGGAGAATGATCCATGAGACCTTGAGAAGAATGTATATCTTGTTCTTTTGTGGTGCAGTGTTCTGTATATTTCTGTTAGTTCTAGTTTATTTATCAAATTGTTCAAGTTCTCTATTTCCGTATTAATCTTTTGTCTAGACCTTTAATCTATTGATTTGAGCAATGTATTGAATTCTGTAACTATTGTTGTAGAGATATCTATTTCTACCTTCAGTTTTGCCAGCATTTCCCTCATGTATTTGGAGGTACCTTGTTTAGTTTGATATATATTTATGGTTGTTATTTCTTTTTGGTGGATTGTCCCTTTTAATAATATATAATGTCTTTCGTTGTGTCTTATTTGAAGTCTATTTTGTCTGATATTAGTATAGCTACCCAAGCTTTTTATTGGTTAAAATAAGTGTGAAATACCTTTTTCCAGCATTTCTCTTTCAATCTATTTGTATCCTTGGGTCTAGGTGAGTCTTTTGTAGACAGTATATTAATAGCTTATAATTTTCTATCCATTCCACCAGTCTGCGTCTTTAATTGGGGAGTTTAGTCCATTAATATTTAATGTTATAACTGTAAAGGCAGTACTTACTTCACCCAGTTTTCTTTTGGGTTTTTTCAGTCATATCTTATTTGCACCTTTATTTTCACATTTTAATTGCTTTTATTAATAAACTTCATTTCTAGACTCTCTTCCAAGCCTCTCTTCTGTCTTTCCTTTTCACATTGCAGCACTCCCCTAAATTTGTCTTGTCAGGCCAGTCTCTTGGTGATAAATTCTCTCAGTTTCTTTTTATCTGTGAATATTCTAAACTCACCCTCATTTTTGAAGGATAATTTTGTTAGATATAAAATTCTTGGATTGCAGTTTTTCTTTCTCTTTCCTAGATATTTTATACCACTGTCTTCTTGTTTCCATTGTTAATGATGAGAAATCAGCACTTAACTTTATTGAGAATCCTTTGTATATGATTAATTGGTTTTCTCTTCCTGCTTTCAGAATTTTCTTATCCCTAGCATTTGACATTCGGTTTAGAATGTGTCTTAAAGTAGATATATTTTGATTTATTCTGATTGGAGTGTGTTGGGCTTCTTGGACATGGATATCTATATCCTTAAAAGAGTTGGAGAATTTTCTATCTTTATTCCTTAAAATACTTCTTCTGCCTATTTCCCTTCTCTTCTTCTTCTGCCACACCCATGACACATATGTTTATGCACCTCATATTCCCATTCAGTTCCCAGTGAACGTGTACAATTTTTCCATGTTTTTTTCTATCTGTTCTTTTGTGTGTTAGATTTCAGATGTCCAGTCTTCTAGCTCACTGATCCTTTCTTCTGCCTCTTCAAATCTCCTGTTGTGTACATCCAGTGTATTTTAATTTCATTAATGTGGTTTTCATTCCCATAAGATCTGTTAATTTTCTTTGCATGCTTTCAAATTCTTTGTACTCACCAAGTGTCTTCTTAATATTCTTAACCTCTTTAGCCATTTTATTGAATTTATTAAGGAAATATATTTGAACATCTATGATTAATTCTCTCAAATCCTGTATGTCTTCTGGAGGTTTAATTTTTTTCCTCTGACTGTACCATGTCTTCTTGTTTCTTAATATGACTTGGAATTTTTTGCTAGTTTCTCATCATCTGATTTTCTTGATTTCTTTATTCTGGTCTCACTTACTTTCTTCAGCCGAGGGTTTTCTTGTTGGTAGGATTTTTCCTTAAGCTTTTCTTTGGCACTTGGTTCAACTTATTTTGGAGCTTTATTCTTGTTTGTTTTTAAACATATCAAATTTTTTCAGCTCCTTATTCATCTGACTCTTGCCCCATAAGTGGCATGTTTTATACAGTTGTTCCCTGCAGCCTTAAAGTAATGCTGCTCTTAAATTCTCTGCTGGCTTAGTCCTTATTGGTGTCATGGTTGAAAATGAGGCTGTTAACTGCATCAGGATGAAACTGTGGCAGACATCCCAGTTCCTGTGAGATGAGGTGTCTAATCAACTGCCATAACCTGTGCTGGGCTTTGTTGCCCCTTTTCTTGGGAAAAAGACACACTTTGACAAGGTGTTGCCTGACTCTTGGAGAGGACACTGTGTCTCTAAATTACATGTAGTCCCTCCCCTACCTGAGGTAGGATTGAGACAGAGACTGCTGATTGCTTTCTGAGTCATCAGGTTGAAACTGCTCACATTGTTCCAAGAAACTGATGAAACTCTGCCCACCTTTCTCTCCAAGGGCAGGGATAGAGTCAATATTTCAGGTGGTAATTTAAGCCATGCTAGCTATAACTTTCTAGGTTTACTTGGAGAGAGAGATGAAGTTCCTCCCAGTCCTCCCCTGCCAGATGCAGGGATGGAGCCAATGTCCAGGCAGTAATCTAAGTCATGAAGACTGAAATTGCCTGCACTTGCTGGAGATACTGGTGAAGTTCAGCCCACCTTCCTTTCCTACCAGGGACACGGATTGAGTTAAGGGTATAGGCAGTAAACTAAGCTCTGCAGGCCAAAACTTTCTGTAGATTCCTGGAGAGACTGATGAATTTCCAACCACTTTCCTCCCATACTAAGGTCAAGGATGGAGACAGGCTTGGGTGACACTGTAAGCTGTACTGAATGAGACTGTCTGCCTCTGCCCAGAGAAATTGATGGCTCTGTGCCCAACTTCCTCCCCTGCCAGGATTGGGATTGGAGCTTAGGCTTTTATCATAAACATGGCTATTCCAATAGAAGGATAGTCCCAATCTGGCACTAAAAAGGAGAAACATGTCTCTCAGTGAAAAAGTTATTTATTGTGAGAGCATGAACAAGGAAATGTGGGATCTTCCCAAATCCAGGTCAAAGTGAGAATGGACACTAGGGGTTTTTTAATGCAAAGTTGAAGGATAATGGAGAAAAAAAAAATACAAGTGATGTCGGGCATCTTGTGTAGAGGGTAGGTGCAATTTCTCAGTCCTTCATTGTCTCAAACACAGCATACTTGACCTTAGTTTTAGGAGCTAATTAACCACAGTTTAGATATTGTTGTGCAGGAGCAAGGACTCCTTTCTCAGCCCACCACTCAATTATATCAAGCATTTTGTCTCTGAGAAAAGCTACAGATTTACTGGGTTATAAGGTGTTCCTGACACCATTCTCTCTGGTTTTCCTTTGAGACATTAACTTATTTCTGTAACAAAGCTGAGCAAGACCAGTTAATATCCTTCAGTGAACTAAGGGAAAGAATAAATTTCTAAAATTAGATCAATAGAAAACCAGCTCAATTAGTGAATTAGAATTTTCAGAGCTGCTAAAGTGAAGAAAGTTTTAGTAAGAACATTTTCCATCTACCAAGGTTAGGATGTTAAACTGACCTTGGTGGAAAGGAGCTAATCTTTACTGTCCAGGAAGTCTCTATGTTTTTCAGCCAGTCCCATTTTCCCTCCTGCTGAAGTCAGAATTAAAATGGAGACTGTTCATTTCTTTCTGACTGGACATGTTCAAAATTTAGCTGTACTTAGAATTGGAATCTCGCTAGCCTAAATTTCTAATCAATAGCTATATTTGGTGATTGGCCATATCCTCCTCCACTATTTTTTGGAACTAGAGTTTCCAGTTCCAGTCAGGCAGTGGTTTTTGAAGTGGCCTGCTTCATCAGTCAGGACTAGGCATTGGCCTCCACATTGTTGAGGGATCTACTCATGAAACATTACTGCAAATGGCCAGTCTTTCCCTACCGTTCTTCCATGAATGGTGTATGCTGTTCTTCTGGTCTCCAGAAGACCCCCAAATAGGTGATTTAAATATGTCATGGCTGATAACTCACTACCCTGTAGGATGAGATGATTCTTAGATCTCCCTACTCTGCCGCCATTTTGCCCATTTCCCCCATCTAATGTATTCCTAATCTCATTCATTAGGTCTTTCATTCCCAAAAGATCTATTACTTTTCTTTGCAAGCCTTCAAATTCTTCTTTATGATCATCCAGTGTATTCTTAATATCTTTTATCTCTTTAGCTGTATTTTCCTTCAATTCCTTGCATTGATTTAGGGGATTTGTGTGAACATCATTGATTAGTTGTTTTAAATCCTGTTTCTCATCAGGATTTTTAATTTGTTCCTTTGGCTGGCTTATATTCCTCTCTCCTATTATGCTTTATAATTTTATTGCTGATGTCTAAGCATCTGATTATGTTGGTGCATTTACTCTGATAGTCAATTCCTCTTTCTTGCCTAAGATTTTACAGTGAATGCTTTTGTTTCACAGCTTTTCTTTGATATTTGGCTCAACTCATTCAACATCTGCAAACTGGCCCTGTTTATGTGGTCAAAACAGCACTAGGGACCCATTAGTGGGGTGCAGACCAGATCCAAGGGCAATTGGAAATTTACATCTCACCGTGCTATATAGCTCAATTATTGAGAAATAAAGTTCCTGAAAAGTTTTTAAAATGCTTATAATAAACCAGCTTCTATTCCAACATATAAAGGGTTGAAAGTCATGACTATCATCTTTAGAATAAGAAAATAAGGTGGAAAACTGAAAATCAGAAACTCTCTTTAGATCCTTCAGAGAATTGAGGCTTCAGGGCAAATGGCTGCCTCCCAAACTGTAGAGATGGGCAAATAGAGAAAACCACAATGTACTTAAACAGAAATTACCATTAGAGCCAGAATCAGGTAGGAATACTTGAAGGATAATTGATAAATTTCTGTTGACTAGGCATGCATTAGCTTGATGGATTAATACTTCTAACTACCCAGCCTTAGGGGACACCCACACTATCATAAGTCTTATTTCCAGGAGTCTCTCCAAATTATCAATGGCAATTTCAAAGAAAAATTCCATCCATGCTCCGAAGAAGTGTGTGGATATGTAAACATTTTAAAGTAAGGCAGAGAAATCTGTTCGTAACTTATGCCTGAAAACAAAGGAAATTACTTTACCAGAGCCTAGCCTAAATGGATTTTTACCGGATCATAGTCATTCTGGGATAAAGAAACTACCCAATTCTTGCACCTCTAAATTCTTAGGGGGGAACTGAGAAATATTTATAAAGGTCACAGCCTAAAAACACAAGCTCACTAAAAGCCTGAGACGTAATCATTGACTTGTAGATTGCATCTATCTCAGTCATATTTACCTCCACATCAATAGGGCTCCTGTATAATAATACACAATTACAGTTGAAAAGAATTGCAAGGTTTGGACACCATTTAGGAAGAAGTCTCACAGAAACCCAAATACAAAGGGTAGACCAAAGAAGAGCATGAGAGGAAATGCTAGACTCTAACACCTACAGCTACAGCAAATAATAAACAGGCTACCTCTTAGCCAAGAAAACATAAAAACTCACACTAAATACCAATTTACTACAATTATTTCACACAATGTATCATGTCCAGCTTTCATAAAAATGTACAAGTTATGCTACAATGAAAAATCACAGTACCAAATAATACAGTACACATCAGAAATAGAGTCAGATATGTTAATATTAATCAGTACTGATATTATTAATATGCTGGCAATTTAATGCATAAAGCAAGTAACATGGAAGACCAGATGGATAATATAAGCAGAAAAATGAAGACTCTAAAAAAGAATCAAGAAGAAATACTATAAATCACATATATTGTAACAACAATTAAGAATGCTATTGATAGACTTCAGTATACTGAACATGGAAGAGGACAAAATCAGTAAGCTTAAAGAAATGTTATTAGAAACTTCCAAAACTGAAAAGCAATGAGAAAAAAGATATGAAAAAGACAAAATAGAATATCCATAAATTATGGAAATTTTAAAAAGTTGTAATGTATGTGTAATGGGGATACTAGAAAGAGAATAAAAAAGAGAGGAAGAGACAAATATTAGAAATAATGAAGGCTGAGTGTTTTCCAAAATATACCAGGCACCAAACTACAGATCCAAGAAACTTAGAGAACACCAAGCCAAATAAATACCAAAAATCTACACCTAGGCATATATTATTCAGATTGCAGAAAATAATAGACAAAGAGAAAATCTGTAAAAAATCTAGTTGAAAAAGTAACTTACTTATAGAGGAAGAAGGATTAAAATTACATTGGACTTCTCTTTAGAAACCATGCAAACAAGAAGAGAGTGGTGAGAAATATTCAGTGTTGAAAGAAATAAACACCAAACATGAATTATCCACACAATTAAATTTTTCTTCAGAAGTAAAGGAGAAATAAAAGCTTTCTTAGACCAACAAAAATTGAGATAATTTACTAAGAGTAGAACTACTTTGCAAGAAATGTTAAAGGTAGTTCATTAGAAAAAGGAAAATGATATAAGTTAGAAATTGGATCTACATAAAGAAAGGAAGAATGTTTAGAAAGAATAAACAAGGTAAAAATAAAATTGTTCATTTTAATAATAGCAAAATATATTGCATGATTATAGCTTAGTGATAATTGAAATGAATATTAGCAATGTTAAAAGGGATGCTAGGGCAAAATTGAGAATACTCTGTTATAAAGTTCCTGCACTACCCATGAAGTTTTATAGTGCTAATTGAAAGTGGACTGAAATTAACTGAAAATGTATATTACAAAAGCCACGGAACCCACTAAATTTTTTTAAGTGTAATTGAGAGATTAACAGAGGAACAAAGGAGAGTAAATGGAAACTTGTTAAATATTCCATTGAAATCAGATAAGGCAAAAAAAATGTGAAGAAGACCAAAAAAGAAGAAGGACAAGGAAAAGGAATAGCAAGCAAACACATGGAACATATTAATCCACGTATTTCAATAATAAGTTTAAATGTGAATGGTTTAAATATACTAACTAAATGAAAGGCACTCTCAGAATGGGGGCAAACAGAGGCAAATATAAAGAAACTAATTTTAAATATAAAGACAGATGGATTAAAATCATATGTATGGAGAGAGACATGCCATCCTAGCAGTAATCTGAAGAAAGCTGCAGTGGCTGTATTAGTATCAGATAAAGTAGATTTCTGAGCAATGAAATTATAGTGATAAAGTGAGGCAGTACATGAATATGATAGATTCAATTCTCCAAAAATATATAACAATTTTTACTTTGCATATGACTAACAACAGTTTATCAAATATGTGATGAAAATGAATAAAAATGCAAAAAGAAATAGGCAAATCCGCTATTATAGTTGGAGACTTCAACAACTCTCTGTCAGCAATACGGAGCTCCAACAGGCAGAAAATCAGCAATGATGTAGTTGAACTGAACCACACCATCAATAAACTGGATCTAACTGACAGTTATTGAATACTTTACTTACCTACAAAAGAATATACAATCTTCTCATGCTCACATGGAACATCCACCAAGATAGATCACATCCTGGGCCATAAAACACATTTCAAAAATTTAAAAGAATTGAAATCATAGAAAACATGCTATCAGAATACAATGGAAACAAATTATAAGTCATAATAGTAAGAAAGTTGGATAATTCCAACTGTTTGGAGATAAACTGAAGCACATCTAAATGACGCATAAATCAAAGAAGTCTCAAGAAAAATTTTAAAAATATTTTGAGATAAATGACAATGAAAATAAAACCTCTGAAACTTTGTAGGATACAAAAAAATAGTATATGGAGAGAAATGTATAAAATTGAACACACATATTAGAAAAGAAGAAAGTTTTAAAAAATCAATAATCTAGATTTTTGATTGATGAAGATGGTGGTGTAAGATGCTTCAAGGTTACATTCTTCCACAGAATCTTTGAACAAATAACAAAAACAGACAGAGTCATCTTTCTAAGCATCCCAGAAAACAGGTAGAAGAATGCAGTAACTGGGTGATTGTTGAATCAAGAAATCACAACATAAAGGAAACATGAATAGGGAATAGGGAGTTAATTCTTAATTGAAGCAGTTTCTGATTAAGGTGTAGGAAAAGTCTTGGCAATGTATAGTGGTTGCGGTAACACAACACTGTGACTAAAATTAACACCACTGCATTAAATACCTGAATGTGATTAATAGGGGAAATTTTAGATGATATATATGATGCTAGAATAAAAAAGAAAAAAAAAACACACACATTAAAATGGGCTGTGAAATACAAATGTGAACCTTAATATAAACTATGGACTAAAGCAATTTTTATAATTATAATAGTATTCCTTCATGAATTTTAACAAAGTTACCACTGTAATGCAAAATGTTAAAAATTAGGGTAAGTATATGGAACTCTTTATTTTTTGCATGATCTTTCTGTAAACCTACAACTTCTCTTATAGGAAAGAAGAGGTAGGGAAGCACATGTGCCTTTCATGCTCCTCATCCATCTCTGGCACAGTGTGGAGTTAGTATTGTAACCGTGGGTTCTTGTCCCTGTTCCAAATGAGTAATGTATCCCTATTATATTATTGGGTGGCAGCATGAAGGACTGAACCAGGATACTCCTTTCTGGATCTCCTTCCAAGAACTTGCTCTGCAGTTTAGCTTGTGGACAGCTAAATATATTTTGGAAACAATCAAATCAAACCACCTATGACAAATAATTACTGACATCATGACATAAAATAGAGCAACTAAGGGAGGTGGAAAGTCTATCCCACAGGGAGTAAAGGCGGTATTTGGATACCTTTAAATGGGGAAATTCCTAAGTCCACAGTGCATGATTACAAAAAGATGAAAGTTCAGAAAAGACTTAGAAGACCACACACTTTCACCTCAGGCTGACCTTTTTGGTAGGAGAGCTAAACTCTGAACATGACAATCAGCCAATTTACCAAGACTGTGCCAGTGTTTTTTGCTTTGGTTTATTTGCTTTTGTTAGCAACTGACACTGATGGAAATCTCTGTAACATCACTAGGTACATTCACATTTAATGAA